>VWYO01025306.1:0-15096 GCA_013400275.1 Rhadina sibilatrix
GATTTGTGGGTGCTTTACTCTTTGCCACCTTCTCCTGAGAAAATCATTGCACCCAAGATTGTCAACCCCTGGACTTGCCAAGCCATACCCTGACACTGTTAAAGATTACAATGGCACAGACTTTGACTTCAGAAGGCTGACAATGACTATTTATTTCTGGTAATTTCTTTTTTTTTATATATATATACTATTTTACAGACAACAACTTAATTGATGAAAGAAAGACAAACTTTTTTAATCACATTGGTTAAACTAGAGGGACATCAAGAAGAAGTCCCTCCTAGGGAAAGGAATGTAAACAAAGGTTACAGTTAGAAAAACGTGTTTTTTGTTGAAAGAAAGCTCTCTGGGAAAGAGTTTCAGAAAACCAAAACATCTCAGGCACAAACAAGGGCTACAATACCCAACACTGGAGTGATGATTTATCCACAGCACTATTCTACATCTAGCCAGTGAAATAACACACTACTCTTTTCAGATCCCTCTAAAATGGTATTTTGGCTTCAGTAGTGAGGGCACGATAGCTGCATTAGAATTTTCCACCAGAAATTTTATAACCAATCTTTTCTTCAAAATACTTCGAGCTACTGGAGTGCCTGTAAAAATGGATTGTCCTTGAGAGATGAAAATGGAAATACAAGCATGGTGTAGTAATGGAAACACAAAGAAACATTCTGTGCTTCAAGATGCAGACACTATTCCTGGTCTGTACAATTTTTTTCAGAAAAATTGGAATATTAAGAAAATTTCTTCTGTGGTTTCATATATAAAATAAAAGTGAGAAGTGGGTGGGTTCCTGATCATAAAGAGTTCTTTAGGCAAAAGCAGAACAAAACTCAGATTTTGAAAACATCCATCTTTTATGTTTAGATGTAAAGAATACATATTTTGTGTGAATAATTGACTATTAAATTGGGCATGCAGGGATGCTTCATCATTTGATGCCTTGAAAAATCCTCTTTTCTAGCTCAATTAAAAATTATATTGGTTGATAAAAGGACAATTTATCAAATTCTAGTGGCTCACGCTGAGCAGGTTGTCACACCAGATTATTTTAGAAGGGCATCTGTCATTTGAGTCTATCAAAACCTCTGTGTCCCCAGCACACAGACTGAACATCTCAGTGAAATATTCTCATAATGCCACATGGATTCCAGAAATCAGCCTTTGCAGTGCTGTGTCTGATGTTTGACACCAAAAATTCACATTCAGTTGACCTTGGGGTTTCATTTTGTCTGGAACAGAGTTTGGCTCACTGACATGAAAAGAGACAAGTCACCATCCTGAAAGGAGGAGCAGAAGCAGCAGTAGAGGTGTCCTCTTCATGCCCCCACTTCTGCTGAATGGAATTACCTTGAGACTTTCCAGATAATTTCAGCAGAGAGTAATAAGAACGAGCTGTCTTAAAAAAATAAAATAAAATAAAAAAATCTGTGAATCCCTGGGTGTTTTTTTGTTTTTGTTTTTGTTTTTGTTTTTGTTTTTGTTTTTGTTTTTGTTTTGTTTTGTTTTGTTTTGTTTTGTTTTTTTTGGCTTACAAGTGCTTTGATTTATTAAAAGTTATACACATTTACTTGCAAAAGTTCATATTACGGCTCCAGGTAAGCTGAGGTCAGGTTGCTCAGGAAGAAATTTGCACTTAAATGAAGCAGCCTTTCAGCCTGACAAAGATGAAGCCACTCAACACTGACATTTCCCCAGTGGGCCTGGGATCAGCAGTGAGGGGAGAGGCAGTGCCACTTCCAGGTGCCAGGATTGCTCACGAAAGTGAAGGCAGCTTTCCAAGCAAATGCTTTCAGTAGAGCAAGGGGGAAGAGAAAACACAACCAACCAACAAAACCCTGAGCAAACAAAATATCATCCCATAAGCTGTAGCAAGACCTAAGTATCCAAATCTCACCCAAATTGAGGGCACAGAAGAGCAGAGGGGAAAACCCCAAATTCTTCATGTAGGGACTGAATTAGCACCATGAATTCACAAAGGACAGCTTGGGCTATGATAAAAGCTTTGAAAAGAACTGTGCTTTTAGGAGAGGCATGCAGAAGACTGAGCAGAAAGGGAGAGTGGGCACAGAAAGACCAAAGTATATAATGTACTAAACCAGAAATCACAAAACTAACCTCTGACCAATGCATTGTCTTTAGAAAATTCTTTAGAAAAGAATCAATTTAAATGCCTATTTATGTCCTCTCTTGGTTGCTTTGTTCAATAGACAGAGTACCCTGTGCCAGATAAAACTGTCTCCCACATACCCATCCTGCCAGATAAGAAAAGGAAACACATGAAAAAGGAACAGCAACATAAAGTATGGTTTGAAAAACAATGAAAACAGGCTTTAAAACAGCAGTGAAACTGAGATTAAGGAAAAATTCAATATTGTCTGAAAGATCAGCTCTTTAGTGACCATTTGACAACCTGTGATACGTGAGAGGTCCCAAAACACTTCCCTGGGATGGTGGCTGCTCTTCTCTTTGTTGGGCAGGGGTGATCCTGGATCACAGCGAGCTGAAGCATTTTGTGTGTGCTCTCAGTGCAGGCCCATGGCAGGGTGAGGGACAGACCCTGGACTCCCACTCCACAGCCCTTTTCAGGGACGTTCTGCACACTTTTTACTAAAGCTGATGAGTTCCCAGTGAGCCACAATCACTTTATGCAATCATAGCACACCTGTGAATGGTATCACAGGTAAAAATGGGGTTTTTTTCCCCCCAAAGACCGAAGTCTCACTCCATCATTTGCACCCCAAAAACAGGCACACAGTACCCAGCTAGTTTTCACACTATCTGCATTGGAATCCCCCAGATTCCATCAGTGTTTTTGTCCAATATTTTATCACCTCCACATCCAGACCTAAGCTGCCGAGTAATATTGTAACATGATAAACCAGTGCTGTGTCCCATATCACAACTGAGCTTAAAAATAAGGGTTAAAAATACTGTATTACTCTGACTACAGTCTCTCATGATACTATTGGAGGACATTGAAGGAAAGGACAGCACTTTTTGTTGAAAGATATCTGATCACAGCTGCCCCATGAATCGGGGAGCTGTAAATATTTGTTACACCCGAAAACAGTGAGAAGAAAGCTGTAGAGTGCCTCACATCATCTCTTATCACCAGTTACTAACAACAGATGCCATTCTGACAATGGGCTGGCTGAAGCTGGGATACTGCACCTCATTACCACACAGAAGCCTCCTGAATTACCTGCAGGATGTGCACGAGGAGTCACAGAGCACACTGGTAATTATTTGTGCCCCAGCAGTGTGGTGTGTCTTACAAGGGACAGTCAAGGACTCAGGTAGAATACCTGAAAGGACTTGTTTTGATGTGTTGCCAGTTTAGTTGAATTTAAGAACACATGCAGGTAAAGGAAAAAAAAAAAAAAAAAGTTCAATTATCCTATGGGGATTTTATTCTGAGCTGTGAGAAGATGTTGTAATTAGATTCTTGCAACGTCCGACTACACTTTTGGATTTTCCAATTTAGGTTTGATTACCTGATGATTAATAAAATTTCGAATTTCAGTTCTGATCTTCCTCCATAGTTTGTGAGTAGGAACAATTTCCATGACTGCAGAAGAGCCTGAGCTCCTCCTGAGGAGTGGCAATCGCTCCACAGGAGCAGGGAAGCAATGCTGCTCCCACCCTGCACTGAAAGCAGCCTTGCAGGAGCTGCCAGGATCACCATCCTCCTTGTTCACAACCTCTCTGTAGTCTGTAAAGGGCATAGACTGCTCACAGCTCTAAAAGCTTCATTCATGTTCCTCCCTGCACCCTGGAGATGCTCAGGAGACATAAACCTTTCCCTGACAAGGAAAGGTTCCCTGACACCACAAGTGTCCCACCCTGTCTCCTAAAGGCAGACCTAGAGGGAAGCAGCTGCAGCCCTGCACCAGAGGAGCCACAGCCTTCAGAGAAGGAAATCCCTGCTCTAAGGAGCAGCCTTTAGGGCACCCTCATCCACCACCACACCAGGAAAATGACACACTAGTCCTTCAGCAGACAGTTGAAAAACCAGGCTAAGATAACTTACGACACCAAGCACCACACAACCCTCATTAAATTCACACAGCTAAGGCTGGCTTGGGAGCACCAGAGGATTTAATGTGCAGCAAAGGACATATTCCAACCATAAATACATAAGACAGATGAAAAGAGGACAATCCAGTTAAGGTAGGATGTACAGAGTGCTGGAGAAAAGGTGGTAAGAAAAAAAACTAAATGAGCTTTCAGCAAAATTTGAAGGAGGAAGGAGTAGACAGGGACTAGACAAGAGAAATACTGTGAAATAATGATTAATATCAAGGCCTCAAAACAGTAAGAATGGTTCAAGGAAGCATAAAATTCAAACAGATGAATTTATCTGATTTTTGATCCTCACTTGGTGTGATTCATGGAAGATAACATAAATTTGAAATGGAGGTAGGGAGTTGTACACCATTACTTTAGATGCACAGAAGGAAGACTGGAGGCAAGTCACTGCCCTCTCTATCATCTCTCCAGTAGTGTCCCACTGTTAACAATGTAAAAAAGGCAGTATTTACTGGACTAGATGACAAAAAAGAACATAAATTTTCAGCAGGAAAACAAGGCACTGGAAAGGCTGGATGAAATACAGGGAGACAGTATGGTTCAGCTTTGTTAAAGAATGTACTGGACAGAACTGAGGGTATCCTTACAATCATATGTTGCTCTAGTGAACTATGTTGCTTTCATAATTGCAACTAATGTATGCCCTGGAACGTGCAGTCTGACATACCTGCTCCTCACCATCTATCAAAACCTTCTCCCTTGTCCCCCAGAGCCTGGCTTCAAGGCCAAAGTCAAGGGAAACAAAGTCCCAACTGTACTGTGAAGAGCAGGAGATAATTTCTTCTTTCAAATAAACACTAACTCATGCTGTGGCTTTGTTTTAAAGTTTACCCAATCACTGCAGAAAAGAACGATTAGGAAAACCTTTCAGCTCAGAAAATGGAGCACGAGCAACAAGAATTTGGAAATTACCACAGGTAATGCCAAGAGACGTCCTTATTTTAGTTGTGTTATTGTTTTTCCTCATAATATTTACAGAGCTCTTGCAGTGGGTGCCAGACTTCTACCTGTGCCACCTATGTACCAAGAGATGTTGGAAATGTGAAGGATGGGAATGGAGCACGACTGAGATCTTACTTTACACCAAGGGTAACTGCTGTGGAAATGTGCTGGTTCTGCATGGAAGTGACTTAACAGACTCAAAAGAGAGGAATAAAAGGAAAGGCTTGAAAGCTTCATCCCCTGCTCCTCTTCTAACTAGTTGCAATTACTAATAAACCCCCAAAGCATGTTGCAAAGAAAGAATGATATCCTCAATTTACCAGCTGTCAAAGTATCTGCTAAGGAGCACAGAGATGAGCGTACACATCTAGCAACATCCCTGAAACTTGTGATGTTTGGAATTGCAATTTAACATTAGCAAAAAACAATAAAGCCAAAGCATGAAAGGCAAATCCTCCCTAGCATGTTGCCTCTTTCAGAAGACTGGTTCTTATTATGTTGAGCCTTCTGTTCTCAAATTCAGAACCTGAAAAAGCTATTTCATGTACAAAGAAAGAAAAAGGCACTGTGTTTTTCGGCTTAAAGATGATGAATGCATCATTTGCTGTTAGAGGTAATGAGGATTTCAGTTGCTTTTGGCCCCTGTAGGATTTTCTGAGCTTTGCCAAAACGAACAAACAACAATCTGTATTAATGAACAGCTCCAAAGGCTTGGGCAAGATGCATAACTCACATTCACGTGGAATGGTACCACCATAAATCCTACGTGTTGTGGGTAACAGATTTGTGCAGCAAACAGATGTGCCCTAATGCAATTTTAGCTCTGTCTGTGCCATAATTCTGCAGGAGAATTATGAAGAAAAGAACAGAAACCTTTGGCTGAAGGATGGATTGCTGCGCCTTTACCTCCTAAAGTCACTGTAGCACACACCCTGCTCATCCCCACGGTTGCTGCAGCTTCCCTGAGCAGTGGGGGAGATGCAGGGAGAGCACAGACTTCCTTTGGCTTTGGAAAGCTCAAGTGCCCTGCACAGGGTCTGTGAAGGCACCCAGGCCATGCCATGGAAGGTTTGTCCCAGTGGGAAGCAGACCATCCCTTCTGCTGCAGCGTTTCTGTCACAGCCTGGAGGGTTTGCAGGTCGTGCAGCCAGTGCCCTGTGGCAGAAGGCCCATGTGAAACACCTTGCAAAGGACACAGCCTGCTCTGCTAGACAACCCCATGGCTGCATGTGCTTTAAACTGCCCTTCATGGGAGCTGGTGAATGTAAAAGGTATTAATGTCACCTGTGTACACACAGAAGAATACCCTGATGAAGCTGGGTGTAACACAGCAGCAGTGCCCAAACAAACCAGGAGCAAAGAGGGGCTGTGGCTGCTTTTCAGCAGAGCTGAGCAAACCTGCTTGGAAAGGATGGAGCCAAGGACCTGAGGAGAGGAGAAAGCCAAGGGCATTGGAAAATGCAGCAGCTGGAATGTGGCCCAAAGGAAACTTCCATGAGATGATTTCCAGCATGATCACCACCTGAAAGATGAATGATGAGCAGAACCCCACCTCCTCCCACCTTCAGAGGAGCACTTTGCAGAGGTGTTACCTCAGTGGGGAGCAGGTGGGGTAACACCCAAGCAACAAGTTTCAGCACTAACCTTTCAACTGAAATAATCCTGTAGGTCCTGCCTTCGTGCTGATGGGGGGGTTTAAGAAGGGGTATGAAATACAAATGTACAAAATGTCCTTGCAAAGACACTGCAGCTTCCCAGTTCCCCATCCTCTTACATGCTGGAGTTCAGCTCCTTCAGCCTGCAAACAGCACATCTAACCCTCCCTGGGTATGCCACATTCAGAACTGAATCCCACCAACAGCGGGGTGAGAGCAGTCACCCGAGGAAGGGCAGCTGTGCGTAGAGCAGAGCAAAAGGTGATTTAAAACTATTTTAAATCACCTTTTAAAACAGATTTTTAAATTGCAAATTTAAATTTTCTTAGCAGGAGAATTTTATTTTCAACAGGTGAAATAAAACTGTTATCCAAATGAACAAAATCTTCCCCAATGAGAGCAAGGCAGAGTTCTGATGTAATGACAGCTCTGCATGCACATTGCTCTTGAGCTGAGTCCTTGCATGACAGGCAGCCAAACAACATGGGAGCAAATCAAGTCCAGAATACTCCTCTTTATTTTTCTTTAAAGACACTAATTTTGTACAGTACCATGAGAAAAATTTATGCCCCTCTGCTCTCCCCTTATTTTCATGTGATCAGCTGGAGTTTTTTTATTCTGGGGAGGGGAACAGAAGGAGCAGGAGGAGGTGGCTGATGGGTTAGTAATTTACAGACCCATATTTCTTTTATATTGCAAGTATGTTCCATTTGTTCTGAAAATATGTAATGATCTTAAATGGGGACAATTTTAATGAATTGGTTTCATAATATTTCATATCTTGGTGCCAGACCCTTAGTCAATCAAACTAATGTTATAAAGGAACAGCCAACAGCCAATTTTGACATCCTTTAAGCAGGTCAGTTATAAGCCAATTAGCTCTACCTACTTGGTCTCCAAGGTCTGAATAAAATATAGCCCATTTTGATTAGAAGCACCACTTCCACCAGTGTGCACGTGCCTTAAAATAGACTGCAGAAATACTGAAAGCCCCATGGAATTGTTAGAGGAAGTCTCGATCCTACTGAAGTCAATTACTGTAATATAATTTCTCCTGACTTCTCACAGATTACCAGAGCTCCCAGATTCACACAGTGTCAGCCCAGTTTTATTGGATAGCAGAAAAACTGAGTGCTGCCTTCATCAGAGCCTTTCCATCTGCTGAATACAACTTTTCTGCAACATAAGACAAACTGAAAGCATCAGTCCTGAATTACAACAAAATTTCTGGTGAGCTCACTGCGGCAAAAGGAAGTCAATCAGAATTGCATAAATATGCACTTCACATCAATTCCTCTTGTTTATTTTAACACAACTTCCACATTTTTAATAACTCTCAGATCCGCCTTGACTGGTTTGACAAGAAATGCAGTTACTAAAACTGGGTTAAATAAGACTCATCAAATTATTTCAAGAATGAACTTTGCATTAACATGAACTTTTGCATTTTATTTTATTAATTAATCTTTTTTTCTTGTTAATCATGTAGTGTTTAATAGCTGAGAAATATTTGGATGTTTCTTTTCCCAAGAATATCCTGCTTTACATTCCTTAAAAAAATGAGTGGATTTGTTCATTATTTGTCTCACTCTCCAATGAAATATAACCATTTTCTTTAGAATCGTACTGGTGGATGCCAGAGGATTCTTGTTTTATGTGTAGTCACACAAATGCCTTGCAAAAATATCCCTGTCATTCACTACATTATATACTTCACGTAGCCTGAACTTCAGAAAAGCAAATCTGATTTAAACAAAAAAAAGCAATACCCCTACAACAACAATAAAAAACCCAACAAAAAAAACCCCCACCACATAAAGACTAAACCAAACAAAAAAAAACCCCAAAACCACCAACACCTAAAATCTCCAGCAGCACAGAGAGAATTTGGCCTAATTTGTTGGAAAACCTCCTAACTGAGCAGGATCCTTAGAAACCAAATTGCATCTGAAATCTTACTTNGAGGTTGGATCCAACCTAAGAGGATTTCGTTGACAGGAGCTGGAATTAAGATCATGTGAAACAGCAAAAATGTAATAGAGAGGGTTGGAAAATTTACTCATACTTAGGAATGTAAATAAGCTCTACTAGAGTAATTTAAAATAAAGATACAACTCTTTCTTACAGTTGATAAAGAAATATTGAAACTCTTTACCAAGGAACAAAAATACAACTTTCTTCACTTACTTATACTGCACCTAATTATTAAAATTCTTGATAACTGATGCAGTAGAAACAATTGTAACTGCCTTCTGGAAATAAAAATCTGTCACAAACATTTTCTGTAAACATTACTTTTTAATTTTTCAAATGATTGCCTGTCCTATGTCCATTACCCTTCATTTCCAATGAGCTTTAATTAGAGTTGAAGGTCTTGATTTGCTTATTAAACATCATAAGCAATTTAAAAGAAAGGGTCATAAATTTAAATGTGCAGAAACCAGGAAACCTACATCACAAAACCTATATCACAAAACACGGTATTAAATCAAGTCAGGTAATTTTCAGAAAAAATTTCTAATCATTTTACGGTATAAATCAATTTTTTACTGAAGCCAGGAAAAGTCTGAGCTATTCTTGAAAATGAGGCAAGGGAGCAAAGGGAATGTCAGCTACAGGAGGGCATATATGTAATTTGCAGTCCAAGGTGCTTGTACTCTAATGGGTACATAATAGGTGGAATGGCTGGAAGTTGTTCACACAGGAATGATCATTATTTCCATCCCAGAAGGACTTGCTTCAGAAACTTATCCTGCCTGTCTACACCAGCACCTTTGCTCTGCAGCACTTATTTACCTTCAGGATAAAAGTAAAGTCACTTCCAAGCCATCTATATGGATATACATACATACATATTCTAATTCTTCTTCCCTGCTAGGGAAATGTCAGAAATGGATGCACTGGGGTTTTTTTCTTAGCAGGAGAATTTTTGACATCTCACCAATTGCTTTTTATTAGTGTCCAAGCAATGGACACTAATAGTCCATTTAGTCAATAGTGGAGAAGGATACTTAACACAGGTGTCTTTTTTTTCCCAAAAGGTTATTCATTAAAGAGAAGTAAGTGCAACCTTAATGTTTGTGCATTTTTCATTGAAGAATCTTTCATAAGCCATTGTTGCCTTTTTTCTTACAAACAGCTGTCATAGCATCACTTCATTAAGTAATCAGCTTTCCCCTACTCAGTCACACTCAACAGACACTGTAATTACTGGTTATTGGGCTCAGGTGGAAAAAAAAAATTGTGGAATCAGAGGTGTGGCTTTAAAGGAAATATGGAAAAAGGAAACGTGAAGGCAAAGTGACATAACATTCAAAAATTGATGCTTCAAATTAGATACCCAGTCCCTCTACCTGTGAATTGTTATGTAAATGTTTAAGTGAACAGCACTAATCAGTATAAAATTAAATATCCTTAGCATTTACAGAACTGGGGCTGTGTTCTGCTGTTACATAACTCCATAAATTACTTGCTTTTTGACAGTCCTTAAGTCACTTATTTTAGTATCTGAATGTAGGCTA
Organism: Rhadina sibilatrix; assembly: GCA_013400275.1. Taxonomy (NCBI): domain Eukaryota; kingdom Metazoa; phylum Chordata; class Aves; order Passeriformes; family Phylloscopidae; genus Rhadina; species Rhadina sibilatrix. The sequence goes on from VWYO01025306.1 coordinate 10,214, forward strand.
CGGGCACATAAATTTAAAAGTGTGATAATAGATTACCTAAGGCCAGACAGTGAATCAATGTCTAAGTCAGAAGAGGAAACCAGGAATCCCAAGTACCTGTTGAAAGACAAGGTGACACTGTTCAGTGTAGAGAAAAAAATATTTCATTTGCAGCCCATGCAAATATAAAGCAAGTATGCTCCCCAAACTGGAATTCTGTCCTTGAGATAATCTTAAACACATTGTGTATTCCTTTACCATCATTCTTAGAGAGGGAGGTGTGGAAGGATTAAAAGCACAAAAAGCCAAACCTGAAACTCAAAGCATTCTTCATTAGGATTAAATCACTGATTGCTTGCACTGGTCCTAATTACACTGTAAATATGACTATGCACAGGATCAGCTGAATTACTTAAACAATTTAATTACCCTGAAAAATGCATGTAAGTAAAAAGGCTATAGGAAGTCAACAAAGTGGCTTTGTAATTAGTGCAGAAAGTTAAAGTTGTGCCAAAATAACCCCCCCATATGGAAGGTTTCACATTTAGGAGAAGTTTGACGCAAAGTTTTGTGAGTGTCAAGGTGAAGGCAGGTTATGAAGAACTTTTTACTTTTATGAACTGCAGAAGAGATTTTTAAAAGAGTTCAGTCCCTCTTTCCCCACTAGTGCAATAATTACTCCCCCAGCAAGCATCAATGGGACTAGGAAACCAGAGAGCTGGGAAGCACATGGTAGGGAATGTAAAAGCTTCAAGGACCCTTAAACCTACCCACATGACAAATTTGTCAAAGGTTCAGTGGGCTCCCACATGCTTCAGTTTCAATGAACCTTCTCTTTGAATAGAGGCAAAAGCCTTCAGAAAATTTCCAGCCAGATTAGCAGGAGCTCCTTCTTGCTTTTCAGATAGAATAGCAAGTCACCCTAAGAACATTAAAACTGCTGTGGCTCGTTGACATCAGCTGGAGCAACGTGAACTGTGAAGTGATAAAACCTGGTCACTGCCTGGGCCTGAGATATGAACTTCCATGAGAATTTGGCCACTGTTTCTGTGGTGAGATGAGAAAAGGAAAAGGAAAAGGAAAAGGAAAAGGAAAAGGAAAAGGAAAAGGAAAAGGAAAAGGAAAAGGAAAAGGAAAAGGAAAAGGAAAGAGGATTTTGTGCTTCTGAATATCCCAAAGTTTTCTAGCCTCCTTTGGCTCTGAAATTGCTCATTCTCAAGTCAGACCTGTGACCCTACAATTTGGCACCCGTGATTCCTTGACAGCATCTGGTGCACCCACTACCAGGAAACATTTCTGAACATGGAAATGAATAAGACTTACTTAAGATGCCAAAAGACCTTTCCTGGCATTCAAAGAACATCTCAAATAAGTGGAACAACGGCGATTTTTACATAATGCTGAAACATCACTTCTTTTCTGTGTGCTGCATTATGTATTTCCTTTGGTATCTGGTAATAGCTAGAGACTGGTAAGCAAACTAAATACCAAGTCTTTACAGAATTCAGTAGGCTTTCGATACATCCCAGGAGAGATGTGGAAAATAATGCTTCACCTTCCAGAAAACTTAATGCAGCCTGCAAGGTAGGACACTGGAGGTACGATCTCTGCATTACAAAGCAGCACATTTGCACATGAGGCATCACCACTGATACAGCACGAGCAGCCTCAAGGTTAAACAACCCCAACGCTGAGAGCTGAGGAAACTGCTCTGAATTGCAGCTGGAGCCAAGCTGCTCTTCCCTGGAAGTGAACTGGTGACCCCCACAAACACAGAGCACTGAAACAAACCAATTACGGGATAAAAATAATGTTTCTGACATTTCTAAACCTCTCCAAATTCGTAATGCATAAATTTTCATCTCGTAGAATCAGTGAGAAAGGACTCTCCTTGTTTTCTTGAAAGAAGAAAGGAGTGATGTTTTCTTAGAAATTATGCTTCTCTTACCACCTTTGGAAAGCCTAGTCAGACTGAAAAAAAACACCCAAAAACAGTGCACAGTGTTAATCAGTGCCTGACCAGGAGCAAAGGCAGCATTATCCTTCTCAGGTGGGAATAAGAACTTAAAAATATTCTACAGTGGCAAAATGTAAATGAACACAGAAACATCAGCTGCTCTGAGGGCTGAGACACCTCTGCTATGGAGACAGGCTGGCAGAGTTGGAATTGTTGCCCTGGAGAAGAGAAGGCTCTGGGAGAAGCTTATAGCACCTTCCAGTACCCAAAGGAGGATACAGGAGAGTCAGAGAGGAACTTTTGACAAGGATATGGTAGGGAAAGGACAAAGGGAAACGGCTTCAAACTGGCAAAGGACAGGTTTATATTACATATTCTGTAGAAATTCTTCCCTGTGAGGATGGTGAAGCCTGAGAGATCCAGGTGCATGATGAATTCAGCCATTTTAAGTGTGCTAATTTTCAGTTTAGAACAGCAAACAAATTGGATGGCTCATATTTAAACACTTCCCCCTAAGATATTTGTCAGGTTTGGACTGAGTCCTCAGAATATATTGGGACTCCCACCTATGTAAGCTACATGTGCAAACTGTAGGCAGCTCATGGTCCTGTGAGATAAACTGCATACCCTTTTATATCCTGCAGCACATAATCTGAAGAAAAAAAAAAAAAAATTGAATTGCAATAATCTGCTTTGCTTATTTCAGTTCAAACCTGCAGTGTCCATAATATTCGAATCACACCTTGCTGCTAATCCTACTTCTAATTCCATCCTATCAGAAGTCCTATTTTAATGATTCTACTTTGATAACATCCAAACTTATCGACCTCAGGCATCAGATATTGAAGTATTTCAAACAAATCTGAATGCTCCAAGGTACCAGGTACTTCAGAAAGCCCAGAGGAAAGTGATACTTGGGTGATGACAGTGGCTGGCGTGGGAATGCACCATTTCCCAGAAGAACATAAAGATGCAGGCAGAGCTGGGCCTTAAGGCAAACCAGAGAATTTGCAGTCCTTAAAAGTTCTTTCTCTCATTAAAAAAAAAAAAANATTAAAAATTTTTTACATAAATAAAAAAAAAAAAAAAAACAAAACCACAAACAAAACCAAAACCACACACAAAAACAAAAACAAAAAAAACCAAAACCAAACCAAACCAAACCAAACCAAAACAAAACAAAAAAAACCACAAAAACCCACCACCACCAAGAAACCAACAAACAACACAAACCAAAAATAGATCCCCATTGCCAATAAAATGATGTAGTTGACAACAGAGGCTTGTGCTAGATGCAGCCACCAAGCAACTGCACTGGAACTGTTTGAAAGCAATCACCTGCCCCCTCAGCAGGAGCACACCAACAAGCCTGACAGTAGAAAATACAGAAAACAGCAAAGAAAAAGAGGTATGAATAAATCTTTCATCATGGTAATTCCAGTAGATGTCCAGTAGATACATGGAAATCCAAGACTAAATTTGGTAATAATATAAAAACACCTTCTATATCCTAGACAGAAATCTAAAGTCTAACACATACACTTGTATTTTTGAAAGCAGCTTTGTGTTGTCTCGGGAGATTACAGCATTTAAACGTGGAGTGTTTAGCTTTACAACTCAAAGTCAGAACAGGTCATGTCCACAGAGCCCAGTTTTCAGAAAAACAGGTATTCAGCACTTCCAGTAAATGAGGTACAGTTCAAAGGATCAGATCCCAGCCATTGGCAGGCATGTCAGGAAATCCTGGCCTAAATATTCATCAAGGTAACTATAGGTCTGCTCCATTATGATTCAGTATCTGGTGCCTTTTCCACCCATCAGGAGGAACGTTCAAAATGTCACCTAAGTCAAATAACTTTCAAACCATTTAGAAACCGGGGAGAACAGCTTGGGTGACTTGGAGGAGGGGGATTCTGTTTTTAAATGTGATGACTCCAGTTGCCATTTGTCCTCTAGATCTCCCATGCAAATCCAAAGCCAGTCACACAATGGGCTTCTATGGGGTGACCTACACATATCTCAAGCACCAGACATCTTAAACAGCAACACGGTTTCACGAACAGCAAGAATCCAGATAAATTTACATTAACTTCAGATAAAATCCTCTTATAAGCCAAACACCAGCTCTTATGGGATCTGTTCATCGCCGTTGCCAGAATGTCCTGTAACATGCACCCTGACTCTGGCTGTGCAAGCTAAATTTGCTGTGATTAGTAGGGCTGAAAGAAAAACGGCTGCACTAATATTCAAGCTGTTTGAAGAGAGGTTTACTGCCCCCAAAAGAATCATTTAATTATAACACACCATTTTCTTTAGATCTACATATAAAAGAGTTAATTTGCCTAAGCATGCACCAATGGGGCTAATGGGTAAAGGTTTTTATTAGGGATGTGCCAAATGGTTCAATAGTTATTTGAATACTGTAGAGACCTCTCAAACATGTAGCTTTAGTGTGCAGTAATTCTGTTCAATTAATGGGTTTATTTCCTTCACAGATATTCTTTCTGAAGTGCTCCATCATCCATGCAGTGCTGTTCAGAGACAAGTTGTAAACATTTTCTCTTTACTGGTAAGTTCTAAGGACATGATGCTGTTCTTTCACACTGCTGTACTTGATATGAGAAGAAACCTGCAGAGGAATACATAAAAAATGCTGTACAAATTCTCTTGGACCCGAGTTAATTGGTGATACTAATATTGTTGCAACCAATGAAGTTGCATCAGCTTTCAGTCTCTTGCACTTTCTTCTCCACTTCAGCTCCACGTGGCAGAAGGTGGCACACTCAGCATCTCTTTCCAGCATTAGTTCCCAGAGACAACCATTAATATGACTCTAAATCTCCTAAAGCAAATGCAGCTCTGATATCTGTGCATTGCTGCTGAAACTGCACACCTGCACATTAATCTGAAGTTTTAATAGCTGTCAGTAATAAATTAAAAAAAAAAA
>VWYO01025306.1:15133-36670 GCA_013400275.1 Rhadina sibilatrix
AACCAAAAAAAACCAAAAACCACCAAAAAGGCTTTCTTTGCCACACCCACACAATTAAAGGAAAGCACAGCACAGTCCAATGCACACATTAGCAGACATCACTGAAGTAAAACTCTTCCCTGAGTGGTCTCCTCTGTGCAGCTTTTTGTTTCTGCTGACTGTTTCTGAACCTTCTTCCTTTAGTTCCTCTTTCCCTGCGAGCTGAAGTCTCAGAAATTCCCCTGATAGGGCTGGGAGAAGCTGACACTCCTGATGTGGCCACCACCATCCAGCTGTTACCCATCCTTGAATGGTGTCTCTCTGCCCTTAACCTTTATCCAGATGGTTTATTTGAATGTTAGAGAGCAGCATTTGTATGAATAGACCCTTTTAGATGGTCTTAAGGTCCACAGCTTCAAAAACATTTCAGCATCTATCTATCATTGGAGAAAAAGGGTCTGGTAAATATTTATGCAAAGCTGTCTCTAGGAATTATTTATGAAATTTCTTTGCCTGTGTTACATTACAAAGATATATTAAATCTTTCTGTAAAAACACTTTTCCTACAAAAGAAAAGGAACTTTGTTAAACTTAGAATACTTGTGAATTATCTGCTCTGAGTTTAACATTAAGTTACCTTTGCTATGATTTTTTTTGGTCTTTAACAAATGGAGTTGCAAGTAAACAACATGAAAAGCTGCATGAGTAGCCTAACATGTATTTACAGAGAATATGAACATCTGAATAAGAGAAAAGTTTGATATTCCCTCCAGGATAATTCCTCTATCTCATAAATCATAGGCATCGTTCCTCCAATATTACCTTAATTAAAAACATAAAAATAAGTCAATAACTTGGGAATAAATATTTCTATCATTAAAATCTATAGATTCCCATATCTATATTCCTGTGCCCTCCTCCTCCTCTCTGGTTTTTGGCTGTGTGGTCACCTAGCCAGCAAGGATCTCGTTTTCTTTACTGTACTACAGCTCCTGCCATTGATACAGATGCTGAGAGCCACTGGCCTTCTGCCTGCAGGGAAGGGACTCTGCATTTGTAGAAGGCTCCATGCTGGCATTTCTTCTCCCTAAAATGCTCTGGCAGCACTTCTGATTTGATATTGGGAAACAAACTTTTAATATTCTTCAGCACTTAGCAACATAAGGGGGGTGTTGCAGGCACCTTTAGCTAGCTCAAGTCTATACCACCACAGTGTTTTGGCTTCTTTGTTTCCCCCCTCCTTTTATTCCTTAATTCTCCATTTCTGAGCACTTTCTTTTTCTCCTGCTTTTTCTCCTGCTACAAGCACAATACCAAAAGGAGGGCAGAAGTCATGACTACAGAAGACAATAAACATTACAACATTCACATGGTGATATTTTTACAGTGGCCAAATGGTTGCCTAATGACATCTCCAGAGCTTCCAGAGGTTCCACCAACCAGGGTCACGAGATAGTTTTTGCTTTCTTCAGCTACCCAGGGTAGAAAAGGTCCACAAAGGAGGCACCTTGCTCTTTATCTAGTAATGAATTTTGCAACTTGAGAGGGAGGAAAAAGTACACAGGTTCTGGAGACTGAAACTAATCATCAAAATAATACTTCTGAAATTGTTTCCCTAAATTATGCGATAAGAAGACACAGATAGGGCTTTGTCCTGTTTACCCTTCCTAGGAAGGATCTTTTATTTCCTAAACAACAAGGGCATCATATTTAAACACAGCAGCTCTTTCAGCAGTTGGAACTGAATACCATTGAATACATTGACCTTTACAAAGATTTAAAAATAACCTTGAATGTTGTCTTGCATTAGCTTTCATTATTATTCGATTGCATCTGATGAGCTGGCAGTAATTTCCACTTCTGCTTGCTATTGTTTCTCGTGGAACAAACACCTTCTCATATCTACAGGGCAAACTATATATGGAAAAGTGCACAAAAAGCTCCCTGATAAAATTCAGAGAAACATGTCCATGCAGTGGGTGTCTGGGGCACTGGTCAGAGCAACACCTCACGCATCTACCCTCAATAAAATTTAAACAAATTTCTGCTAATTTGCCCCCATCATTTTGTCCTCACACCACCCAATATTTTTAAGAGCATTAACCTAATCAGATAGCTATTTTCCACGTCCACAGAATTCAGCTATATGCTTCTGGAAATAAAAATAAAAATAAAAATAAAATAAAAAAAAAAGACAGCTGAAAATAACAATAACTCAAATCCTTTCAAGATTTTATCTTTTTAGAAAGACATAAAAGACAGGTTTGCTCTTTGTCCACATTTGTATGGGTAACACCTGTTTTCTCACCATCATTCTACTTACAATTGCACCTCATTGTGTCAAAGTAAGTTTACAAGTGAGTGAAATATATTGCTCCACCCTACTTGTTAGTCACTTAAATACCTTCAAGGATCAGGGAATGAACGTATCTACTATAAAAAAAAAATAAAAACCAAAACACGGGGTAGGAGTGTCCATTGTTCTCATTCCACTACCAGTCTCAGTGATTCAGAGAATTTGATGTGTGTCTCAAGCAAATGGTAACTCCTCTCCAAAGGTAATTCCCACCCAGATATCCCACCTTTCTTGGGCAGATGCTCAAATATCTGCCAGGAAGGTGACAAGTCCTGCCCAGTTGAAATGTGATTAGCATTAGGGAGCCTCAAACAATCCTTCTTGAGAACCTCCCTGGTACTTTGCTCCTTACAAGCCTTGCACTATGATATGAGAAAAGTCATAGGCTTTTAATTATGTTTTGAATGTTATGCTGCTACAACTATTATGAGGTGCTGTCAATTTTTTGAGTCAACTGGGCTCTCTGCAGAGAAACATCTGGTAGCAAAATGCAGCTTCATTGACATGAATCCATTCACAGCTGCATTTTAAATCCTTGATGAAAGGTGCGATAAATAATTTTTTTTCAAAATAAATGCCAAAAATCCAACTTTTTTTTTTTTCCCCCATTCCTTACTCTTTTGTTTGTAACTTTTAAGTAAAAGAGAAAGGTAGAAAGCACTAGTTTTTCTTTACCTGAAAATATATATTGCAAGGATGCAAATGATGGTTTCAAAGTTAAATTTACCTCCCTGGTGTAAACAAAGTAAAGTAATAGCAATAAAATGGATTTTCCTCTGCCAACACAGTCTAAATTCTGACTTCAGTAAGACTCCTGCAAACAATCCTAGTGGTCTGCACTAAGACCTTAGCAGATCCCTCAGGTTTAGTCTTGAATCAACACAGATATTTTCTTATTTACCCACACTCTCAAAGAGGAGAACTTCAAATATAAGTAAACATTCATTTTTATAAACTGCTTGTATTAATAATTCATTACACTGCCATCAGTGACTTAATAATTCTTTTTAAACTCTTATTGTGATGATGTGAAGCTAGTAATAAAAGCTTTCGTCCTGCCAACAGTGCTCAGAAAAATAATTACTCCTCCCCTATATCTCCTTTCTGGGTCACACCCAGGCTTCAATATTCCACGTGAGGAGGAATTTTTCCTTACACCTGGCCTGCAAGAGAACATGCAACAGCCATGTAAGGTAAGAAAAGGCCTTTCTGTAAAATCCCCTTTCCTATATTAAATTTCCGTTGAATAATGATCTCACTGGAGTTTGCAAAATGTTTGCAGCTGCCAAATAAATTGGGAAACAAATGCTTCGTTAGAGGAGGAGCTCCTTCAATGGAGGCCAGTTGCACTGAAGATCTACCTTTGCCCTGCTGGTGTTGGTGTTATGCCAAAAATTCACAGGGAGACACCTTTCTCCTTTACTCCTCAAAATGCAGAATCAAGGCCAGCAAAGCAAAGGGGCCATATGTCATTATTTACCTGCTTTGCCAGGTGCAGGTCAGGCTAAGCTCTCCAAAGGACAATTGATTTTTTGTTGTTTTGCCCAACAACCCCACTTCTAGGTTCTACCAGCAATGCAAGGCCTAATTCCAAAACGTGTTACTTATTTTTATTCCACAAGCACAACGTTACTGTTTTCATAAAGGGGTTTTTAGGTTTCACTGGTGTTTAACTGGCAGGGGTTTCTCCAGTACATACCTAGGTTACTGGTATGCAGAATAATGTCCCAGCTGAGCATGTGGAAGTCATGTGGCTTCAGGACACTTGCAATTCTACCAAAGTTTTCCAAATTATTTTGCACTTGGCAGTTTCTATGCCAGGAATGGTTAAATGCTCTTCCAGGGGACAACAAGAGGAACTCGGGCTTACGGATTTGTCTTACTGGGAAAGCATTTTGTGTCCTGCAGGGCTGCATGCACCTGTACCAGGTCTGTTTTGATAAGGCACAGGAAGCATGGAAACAGAGCTGAATGCTGTGTCCCTTGTGCCTGCTGCTGCTGCTTTCATTGCTGCCTATGCAACATCTCCAAAAACCTGTGTGTGTGTGTAAGGCTGCACTTGCAAAGCTGTATTCTGAGGGAGATAATGTACAAAGAAACACAGAGCTAGAAAACTCATCTAGGTTATGCTTCATCTGAGACTCCAGCTCATCTAAATGCTAATTCGGATGGGACACCAGTTGGATTCTCCCGAAGACCGTGCCCCTAATATCCTTTTTAACACATAATTTAATATTATGTTTTGGGGGCAGGCAGTAGAAGTTAGTGCCCTGTGTTGTTCTGTAAACCCACTGATTGCTTCTTTCAGGGATATTGCACCAAGCCTTGGCTTTTCAGCTGGAAGGAGGACGAGATCTGTCAGGCTGAGCTGGCTCATTGTGCCACATTGAGCCACAGCACAACACTGAGGAGCATTAAACAGCACTTCACAGATGCTAATACAGAATAATAAAAGGCATGGCACAAAGGTATGAGGAAGTGCCTATTTTTACACTGGCAATTGAACCACTTATCACTGAAAAGGCCATTATTTGCATGTGAAACTTACTGTCTAACCCTTGTTATAACTATGGAATTCTAGATACCCATAGCATAGGGAAAAAAAATTTAAAAAAAGGAAAAATATTGAAAAGGAAAGAAGAAAAAATGGCACAATTTTGTGGACTGAACTCTAAAGAGTCCAAGAACAGGAAGTATTCAGCTCTACATTTGAGAAGAAGATGACAGAGTTCACAAAAGCAGATGTACTACATCTTCATAGGAACCTTGCAGAGCGGGCCACATGAAGCTGGTAGACACATTAAAATGAAGAATAGGTCTGAGCTTCAAAGGCAAGAGAATCACTCTGAGATTTACAATAATACTGTCATAGAACATCATATTTAAAGAAGACAACATAAAAGGAATCAAAATACATTTCTTGAAGTATAATAGGCTTTATTCTTTTAGCTTGGATGTGGGAAAAAAAAATGGAAATAGAAGAGGCAAATGACAGGAAACTTTCACTGGCTTGGGGAAGGTGGTCTACCAGTTTTGAAAACTTTTCTCTGGCTGAGAAAATTTAAGATATGCATTTATCAAAGTAACTCTGAACACAGCTTAGAGTCCATGGAGTTTGCTTCAAACACAAGAGACACTTTTAAGCTGCCAGTGCACCGTGTTGCTTATCTACACGAAGAGTCACTACAAAGCCCAAGAGAGAGCTGCTGTTACCTCCTACCTGAGTGCAGCTGATTAAGCATGTTCTTGACAGAAGTTGCCTGTCTAAGTGACTTTTAGCTTTCAGGGACTTAACCAAACTAAGAAGTCATCCAACAGGCAACAGGGTAGGACAAAGAAATGATAGTTCTTTCAATTTTCTTCAAATCTAACTCTTCAAGAGAGGTTTGGTAACCTCGGGGAACAAAAACATGAAGTCAAATGGTTGTACATTGCAGTACTCCTCATGCACACTGCCCTTCTCATCTTCTTTCTTCTGGAGTCACAGGATGAGCTATAACCATACCAGAAAGATGGGAAGCATCCACTGATCTGCCTGGTTTCTCTTTTTCTTTCCTCCTCTCTAGCAAGTGCACTGCAAGGCACACTGCCACACACTTCAGGAGAAGCAGAGGATCAAGGACTATTGTATTAAGATGTGAAGTGACTGCAGCCACACAAAATCCTCTGTGAACAATGTCATGAGTGCTGCCCGTGTCTAAACAGCTCAGGTAAGAGCTATTTTCAGAGGTTTTCATTATTATTGTGTTTTTTCCCAGGTCACACTAGGAAGATGTCTATTTTAGAAAACTAATACTTTATTCAACCCGGTTTAAAGTGGTTATTTTGAATGATTTTTTCCCCCCCCAGTTATTTTGTATTGATAAGCCATACACAAATCTAAGGGCTGTGCAGAAATATGGTTCTGCCAATTACCTTGGTGTGAATAGCTACTTTGAACATCCCAAGAGAGTGGACCAGTCAAAAGATGTATTTTGACCACTACCCTGCATGTGACCTGCATAGGCAGAAGAGTATTTCAATTTGTGCAGCCCAGTAGCCAGCACACAGGAGAAAAACATCAAAACTGGACATATTAGCAAGATACATGTGAAACCAGTGAAGAAAGCTTTTTAATTAAAAAGCTAACCTGCTGATTGACTTAATCTGGTCTTGATTTTTCAGTTCAACAGTTTGTTCAATAAGGGACATTTTTAGATGCTTTTATATCTCTATTTAGGTTAGAAAACTCTTTTCTTAGTCCATTGAGGCATCTGATATATCAGATTTAATATAGGCCAAACTTTGTTGCAAACCCATGTCAGAATGCAGAAGCCTATCTGGGGTACTGAAGTTTTGCCAGCTGTTTATTTAATCCTCTGTTTGCAAACTGCAGTCACCAAATTTCAGCCATTTCAGTGGTGGCTGCATTTTCTACACTGGTGTCATTGTCACAGTTCTATGTAAGTCCTGCAGTTTTTTGTTACAGCTAATGTGTGTCCTTTTCTATCCCAAGTGTTTTTTAGTTTAATGGAACAATTCTAAAAATAATTTCTAGAGCTTGTGTATCAGCTTTAAAAGTTAATTTCTTCTTTTTTTTTTTATTTTTTTTTTTAATCTATACATTTCTGAAGGATATGGACAAACTTGATGCAGATTCTTTGCAGATAATGTAAAGAACAAAAACTCACTAAAAAGAGTTTTGATTACTGTTGTGGGATTTTGCAATTTTTTTTTTCTTTTAGTCTGCCCACATTGATTTCTTTAAACTAAACCTTGAGGAATTATTTGTTAGGGATGAATAAATTCTTCCTAGCTATGAGGGGACTAATGTTTTCACTGATATTTTCCAATTAAAATGCTGCAGAACAACCTACACCAAAGCAGTAAAATCATGAAAGTGCACCAGCAGAAATGGGCAGGACACCAGGTGAAGCCTCATTTGAATTTAGTTAGAAAGTCTTGAAAAATAAAGTTTTTGCCCCTGTTTAGCCCTGTTGTAACAGAAATCAGGTTGAATTGTATTCTGAACCTAAAAACCCAAGTGATACACAAACTATTTTAATCATAAACAAATGATGCAACAGTAAGGAATTGTAATCTAATAAGGTTATGGGCTCTTTCTGCATTGGGAAAAAAACCAAACAATGAAAGAAGCAAATTTTTTTGTCTTTGAGGTAATTTGTCAAATGCATTAAATTAGAACAATGGGGGTTTTTATTACCTCTTGGTTTTGTTGTACCAGAGTTTTATTATATTCAAATCTTTTGAGTCATAAAGATTAGAGATAAATACACATAACAGAATAGTGTTAAGATATTAACTCAAGAAAAAAATATACATTTCTTTTAATTTTCCTGTTCATTCCACCATTTTTCTTCTTTAATTCAGTAAAGAAACTGAAGAAAGATATCTGCTGCTGTAAATATCTCATTTCCCTATCCCCAATAGATTTTGTGTAATCCTGAAAAAACAGCTACTTCTAGTAAGAGGCAGAATGACTAACAAATTATAAACATAATAAAACTATGCAATACTAGAAAAAAAAATTTGATTTATTTGTTCCCCAGGTCCCTAGGGCTTTTCTGTTTAAAAAAAAAATGAAAAGAAAGACAAAAGACAAACAAACAAAAATCCCTGTTGTTTTTCAACCAAAAAAAAAAGGAAAAAGTATTGAGCTACATGTTCTTAAATTAACAAAGTACACTTACCTTTTAAATCCTTATAAAACCCCTAAAGCCAAATAGCTGGGTAGCAAATCCATATATTCCACAGTAGTAGGCAAGCCAAGGTGCATCCTCTGGTTAATTCTGAAAAATACCAAAGATTTTTTTTGCTATTACTGGAAGATGCTAATGGCCACTATCAAGGAAATCTGTGATCAATAAATGTTACTAGAGACCAGTTCAACTCAATTGGGTGTACTGAGAACTCCTTTCAGGTCCAGGGGAAGGAGGAATTCTCCTTACAGCACAGAGAGAACAAGACACCAGTGCAGGTTAATATTTTTTCTCTCTTTGGTGCTCTGTATCCAGGTTATAACATCTATGGAGTGCCTTCAGATTCCACCTTTTTTCCCCTTACAATCACACCTCCCCCATGCAAAAATCCTCCTGCTCAATTCAGGATCTGGTTCTGTTTCATGGAAGTGCTTCAGCTGCTTTAATCTCCCCGTGCCACCTTTTGGCAGAGTGGCTACATCAGGAGCAAGGCCTGAGTGACAGGAGACACACAGGAACCCTTTGTTCCCTCCTCGCCCTTTTTCATCCCTTTCTGAGGATTACATCAACTACTGCTGTCTCCTGAAACCTGCAAGTTGTTAGGGAAACTCACACACATTCTTAATCCAGTGGAAAACCACCACTGACACCAGGGTAATTAGGGGTGGATTTACACTGAATGAAACAGGAAAGATGTTCAAGCATAGGTGAAGCTTACTGACTACACAGAGTGCAAAAAATCGCCTGCCTAGACGTGTCAGAACATGAACAGAGAGTGGGGAAAAAGCTATCAAATATAGCTCAAAGGAAGATAAAGAGAGAAATTAACAGACCCGAGCCTGGACGCCCTCCCCAGGCGCTTCCCTGTGGATCAAGGGAACAGGGAACAAACTGCAGAGCTTTGTCCTTCCAACCTCCAGTCACCAAAGCACCTCCAAACAACTCACAAATTCAGAGCCATTGCTCCCACACCTTTGAAACATCACAATAGCCATTTCCCCCCATTTTAGAGATAAGGGAAACAATGCATGAGCAGACTGAAGTCAACTGGAAGAACCTGCAAACATGCTTCCTGTTACCCAGGCATTGAACCTCTTTGATGATAAGAAGTCTTAGGCAAGAGGAGTCTAGTTCCATTTTTCAATCACGTCACGTGCTTGATATAAACAAAGTTATAAAGCCCTGCTCCATTGATTCATATCACAGAGGTAATTCTTAGCCAAGGGAATAGTTTCTCTTGATGCAAATGGCACTCCTTGCACAAAAGTGAAAAACAGGGCTCCTCCTGGCAAGGCAGCCTGGACTATTTCAGTAAAGCAGCAAACCAATTTCCTGAAGAAAGTTGTTTTCTGATATACAAGACCAATCTTTAAATTATATCTAAGTTTGCCGATGGAAAATATATACAAATATACTCTTAATCTTTGGGTGTTTCTTTGGTCAAGGCCAGAATTTTCAAGAATCTCAAGGATTTACACCATCATACATCGATTTACTTCGATGAAAGACCACGTGCAGTCATTTATATGTGAATTTCTGCATTTGTTTAAGTAGCATAGAGCCGTTGTGCTACGCTGCTCCAGAAAGCAGTTATGTTTCCATGGAAAATTTAGTGTTTATTCAATGCAGTTGACTGCTGGAACTAAATTTATAGAAGTGGGATGCTTGTCACCACAGTGCATAACAAACAATGCAGTTTCCTACCTTCCCAGGGCTTGATATTCAACACTTAATTTAAGCCTTGCTATTCCAGTTTGTAGTCAGATTGTCTATTAGAGCAATTGTGCAGAAAATCATTTAGAAAAGTGGTTTCCTCTTCCATAGACATAGTCTTTGCCACCAGAGGTCAACAATTCGTATACAGATCTATTATTAATTTTAATTAATTTCTAGAAATAATATTTGTGAATGTGATTATTTAAAATTTATGAGCTGATATTTAAAATCTGTGAAGTAGCCCATTTGACATACCTCATAAATTACACAGCACATTATTAGCTCATGAGAGGAGAGCATATGACTCAGAATAGATAGTGTGAAATGACATACACATGAATTTGAAATTCACCCTCTATTAATATTCTCTAATTAGTTAAAACTTGCTGCTTATGAATTTCCCTGCCAGCTAAATCATGGAACATATGTAAAAAAGCAAAAACAAAGAGGGTGATAGCAGTCTCAAAGCAAAACCTTTTGAAATTCAAATCATTATTTGTGGAGAGAGAGGAAAAAAGCCCCAGAAAATCACAGTACTCAATTACCCTGTAGATGGAGAGATGGAACAAGGCAGGGGGGATGGTGACTTGCACTATCTGAGGGACAGGCAATGGCTTCAGAGTTGACACATATTGAGTCACAATTAGAAGTAAGTTTGTCATTCTTAGTCTCCCTCCTACCACAAAATTGCTGTTTCTTCTTACTACATGCAAGAAGAACACAGATATCCAATTATTGCTAATTGGTTTCGTTTTTTCATGCATAGTTAATGCAACCTTATTTATGCAGGGCAACCAATTCCCTTCAGGTATACCTAATTTCCTGTTGCATTCATATAATACATCATTACTTTTAAATCTATAAAATGCATCACATCCTCAGATGATGCAAGAGTCATCCTACCAGACTAAATTAATCCTTTCCCCAAATATTATATTTCAGTAAACATTTAAACAGGCATTTTTCTCTTTTCCACCAAGATAACTTCATTATGAATGCTTAGGATTGTGTGGACAGATGCATCAGACAAAACCCATCAGAGAAACACACCAGGCAGCAATAAATGAGCAATAAATCAGCAATAAACTGAATCAATGAGGTTGGAAACGAGCTCTGAGATCTTTGAGTCCAACTATGACCCAACACCACCTTGTCAACCAGACCATGGTACCAAGTGCCACATCCAGTCTTTCCTTAAACATCTCCAGATGCCATGCCATGGGCTAGGACCTGCCACAGAAACAAACTGGGACACACAGAAATCTGTCTTGTACTCCCTTGGATGTTTTGCATGAACACACATCCAAGTCTTTGCACTCTAAGTGCTGTTTTGGTAATTACAGGTGTTTGAATGCACTTTTGTGAGGTCTTCATTGTACAAAACCTACTGAACCCTTCTGTGATGTGTACAGGAGGCAGAACCTCTCTGCACTGTTCTCCTGCAGCATCTCAGAACAAACTGGAAAACAGGAGGGCTGAACAAAACATTTGGACTTAATGCTTGCATTCAAAAGCTAAACATTTCCTCTGATCACTGTTTATTCTTCTAATATATACTTATTGACATGCCCTCCAGAAATATTTAATTTTCCTACTCCAGGAATCTGAATCAATTGATGGCTGCACTCATCTGAATAGCTCAAATGAACTCTAGAGATTCAATGTCTGGAGAATTTCTGAGAGCAGCATTTACCCCAGTGGCCATCAGCTCACTGCTCTGGAGAAGATCAGACCATGCCAGTTTGATTCTGCCAGTATCAAAGTACTGAGGCGTGTAGGAGAAGAACTGGGAGTTGATGTGACAGCCAGACTTTCACCACAGATGGTGAAACTGTGACTTGAAGCACAGAGGTGGTGGTGTTAAGCCACTGAGCACTCCCCAGAACACCTGACAGACCTTCCCCTCAGGTGGCTCCGAGGCAGTGTTGTGTGACCCCCCAAACAAGCAGCTGAAGCTACACCAGGAGGACAGCTCTCAGTACAGGAGATTCAGACCCCTGACTAGTCAAATCATGGTAGAACAAACCTCCTGCTCTCTTTGCCACCCAGCACTGCCTCCTTCTCTTGCACTCAGTCTCACTTGAAGGCTCACTTCCCCAGGAAAAAAAAATCCCTGATGGGTGCTGCTGTCCCCCTTGTGCCCTGCCCCAGCTGCTGCATCTTGGACCTCTCAGGGCCTGGCAAGCTGCTCTTGGGAGAAGCTCCTTCCCACTGCCCTACAGAAAGAACAGCTGAGACAAGAGATACAAAGAAAGGCAGCTTTCTTTGTTCCACCGGGCCTTATTTACTCCTTCAAACGTGCCACCAAATAGTCTCATTAAACTTCAGAAAAACCATTTAGGCTCTCTGTCACATGGCATAAATCAGAAGTCATGCTGTATAAAGAAATGCTAGGAAATCAGCAGAGGGCAAAGGCAGAGGCAAACTCAAAGATAGCAGCTGCACTGGCCACCTGAAAACATGATTTTAATTTTGTTTCTGCTCAGCTATAGACTTGGCATCCTTTGAGAAATGTCAGCTCAGTGTACAAATGTCAGTGCTCTCCACTCCCCTGTTCCTTTTGGTGTATGCTCTCCCATCTGAGCAGATACCTGTTCATTTAAATCATTAAATGCAAATTAGCCCTTGCAAGTACAGTGGCTTATTCAGAAAAAAAAAAAAAAAAAAAAAATTTGAAAACGTAGTCCTATGCAGCTTGCAGATGTAAGGCACAGTATATTTTTGTGTTCATGTTCTTAAAGATAAGCATGATGGTTCACAGAATTATTCCTTTTTTTAATTTCTAACCCACTGATACCATGCTCAGAAAGTACTTCCATAACAAAAGGTCCCATACTTCTTTCTCTCTGGGGAAATATAACAGTTTGTCTGAAGAACAACAGTTTGTTAATTATTTCACCATTTATCATCTATGTAGCACACTCCCCTCCCTTGTGGTCAATAGCACTGTCAGGGAGACCCAGCTTAATTGAGTAGATATTGACAATCTCTTTATTCAAATTGAGGCATGCAGAAGTAATTTTCAAGCACTGTTGATGGAATTTGGGTGATTAACATCTCCAGGTGTCTTTCAAAATCTCATCATTATCTTCCCTAACACTGGGATGAAACCAGGACAAATGGATCCTGCCTTCAGTTCTACTGTTAGCACGTTCACCTCCTCATGCACACTGATCCTTTAACTCTGCAGCTTGAGGACATTTGAAAACGAAATTAAAAAGTCAAAAAACATTGGCCTGTGGGAATCTTTATTACTAGAACTGATTGTTCACAATAATTGTACATCACTCCAAGATGGCATTGTTTCACCACCCTCATTGTAGAAAACTTCTTTCTTATCTTTAACCTAAGTTGACTCACCTTCAGTTTAAACCATTACCCATTGTCCTATCAAAGAAAGACAATACTGTGCCAGCTCAATGCTGCCTGGCTGAAAATCATCCACAGTGGAGTTGTTCCAGGGCTAAGCTGTCCTGACAAAGTAATATGAGCAAATAATTAACAAGCTTCTATTAAGCCACGTGTTGCAGCATCATTTTCTACTCTTGTGTGGCCCTAATCAAGAGCCAGGGCAGGGGATGTCAGTGAACTCCAGACCCAAGGGACCAGTTAGCATTTAAATGTGTGAACCAGGCTCTGAATTTCCCAGTTTTATGTTCAGTGACTCTCAGTGGCTCAGGTCCAACTGATGTGCAATTCCACCGCCTGCAGCAGTTCCTGTGGGTTTATCCTGGGGAGGTATTCTGCACAAAAGGATTAACTCAGGCGGGAACTTTCCCCTGAAACTAGTGGAATAAAACTAACAGGGACATGGAAAGCCTATTAGTGGTTCCTGCCATTATTAACAAGATAAAGGGAACCACTTTCTAATAATCTGTTTGCTAAAACCTAATGGTTGTGTCTGCCCAGGTTCACACGGGCACTGATCCATGTGGGGATCATGGAACCCATTAACCATATCTGGGAGCAAGGGTTGCTCCCAGGTGTTTTCCACTCTGCAGCTTCCAGGTGGGCAAGGTGAAGCCCCCAGGTAGTTCCAGAAGGAGGTGTCTAATTCCTGGCACTGAGTAGAAGTGAGCTACTGGAGGAAGGAACCTGCTCCAGCAATTCAGAGCAATAACCCACCAACAGACTGCCCTGTCTGTAGGACCAGCTGATGCTGTGATGTCAAGAAGAGAAACAGTTCAGTTTACATTAACAGATACAGCAGTTTTCTGAAGTGGCATTTAGAATTCAAAACATCATCAGTAAAAATTTGCATAGATAACTAAAACCTTTTATGAAACACAACGTTCTGCCTTTTCAAAATGTCACAGAGCAACCCTCTAAAAAATAAAAAAAAATAAAGCAATGACAATAAACTTTCCTCATTATGCTGAAAATCAATCTACAAATACTTAAAACATCTGCTTTGGTCTGTTACATTTATTTTTCGAACAGTCTTAGATGCCAGAAAGACTTCTTAAAGGTTTTTTAGGATAGAGCCCAGTAAAAAAGAAAAGTATGGTCATGTGCATTTAATTGTAAGTTATGCATGTTATGCACTTTAAAATATGCATTTTCAAACAGATCTTGGAACACTTTACATTGTTGATACTATACAAAAACGAATGGAAATAAAAGTTGCACTATAAATAAAGGATTTTTGCCAGCCATGATTAATATTTAAAAACCATGTGTGGAGTTTTATTAACTCGAATAAGGACTCTTTTTAAAAACTTTATTTGCATAAATTAAACATTCCTCTGCTATTATAGATATTTTTCCTTTTTCTGCTTTAGTTGTCTGATTATCCCCCCCTCAAAAAAAGAAGAAAAAAAAAAAAAGGAAGAAAGAAAAAAAGGGGGTGAGGGGCTGCAGGGCAGATAGATTTCCTGCAGACATATTCTAATAGGCCTTCCAGATATATAGCATCTTGTTAAAAATTCATGCAGGCCAGAATACTAGAAGGTCAGAAAATGTCTTTGAAATTCTGCCAGAGCTCTTTTTGATAATTCATTCAGGTTTTAAAAGGGAAAATTCCTCATTAAAAAGAACCTAATGCTTATTAATTTATACTCCTAAGGCAGAGGCTGAATATTAAGCGGTGGACTCTGTTAATCCATTTATTAAATATCAAAGACCATATGTTTTCACCCTGTGTCCTTGCTTATTGATTAATTTCCTTAGACCTATATGGGTAAAAGCAGAATAAAGTAAGTCTCTGGACACTTTCCTAAACTGGTGGAGACTGTAGCACTCTTTTGTGTAGTATATACCTTACAGAATTCAATCTCCTCTGTCTTCAGGTACACATCTGTAATCTGCTGGATCTGGCTGAATAAAAGTCCCCTTTGCTGAAAGTTAGCATTTTGTGCCAAAGGGTGAGTAGAACACCTCCTACAGCTCTGATTTCTGGTTTCCTGGTAAACACATTCATGGTCATGAAGTAACAGAAAGGCTTCCCCATGCCCCAGAAACAAACAAAAGCTTCTCTGCTCTAGGCTGGCACAGAGCAAGGACCTGAGCACTTTCCCCAGTCTTACAGCTATTTCCAAGAACCCTGTTTAATTGCAGAGTCCCAAGCACAGTTCAGATGTGCCCTGGTTTTGGCTGGGATAAAGTAAACTCTCTTCTTAGCAGCTGGTACAGGCTGTGTTTTGAATTTAGGGTGAGGATAACGATATGTTATGAGTCCTTGCTGAGCCATGCTTACCCCAAGTCCAGGACTTTTCAGTTTCCCATGCTCTGACAGTGAGCAGGTGGGTGAGAAGCCTTTAGACAGCTGACTGGGACTGGCCAAAGGGATATTCCACACCACAGAACACCAGTGTATAAACAAGAGTGAGGTGGCCAGAAGCCATCAACTGCTGCTTAGGACTTGGTCAGGGAGTGGGGAGCAACTGTCAGGTGTTTTATCTCTCTCTTCTTTTCATTAAAATGATACTATTATTATTATTATTATTATTTCTCTTTTTATTAAAATGATACTATTATTATTATCATCATTAGCACAATTATTATATTTTTCTTATCTTACAGCTACCAAGCAACCTCCATCCTGCCCAGAATCCAAATATTACCAAAGCAGAAGGCAACAAAAAACAATAGAAATGCTGAAGTTTTCAGCAAATCTGTATTTTACTGGAGCATTTTGTCATCAGTTTAGCTGCATGTACATCCTCCAGTTCATTGTAGCAGTCTCAAATGAAAGAAGAAAGGCAGGATTACGTTCACCTTGTAGTGGTATAAAAGATGACTGAAGGTGCTACTGGCTCAAGAAGGGTTAGGACCCAACTGTGAATCTTTTTCTGAAATCAAGCAAACATAAAACATTTTCATTTCTTATGACTAATTTCTCCCCCCTCTCCCAAAACTAAGGATAAGAATTATAAAAGGATGATTTCAGGTACATTAAGAAGTTTATGTCATGACTGACTACTAACACGGAGAAGTATGACATTAGAGAGCAGAATCACCTTCCAAGTGATTCCAACCTCCCTTCATGGAAAAAAGGAAAAAAAATCCTAAAACGAGAGGCATGTGAGCAAACAGCCAAACCACAGACCACAATCATAATTAACAACTTCAAGATCATCAAGCAGTGCTGATTCACACCACCTTGTAGAAAGCAGACAAGCATGAAAGCACCAAGCACTCTCATGGGCTGGCTTGGCAAACCTCTTTCCCTGAGTACAGAGGGGAAAAACCCCTTGTGGTGTGGGTATCCCCAATCACTCTGCATGCGTGACTGTCAGAAGTTTTTGAGCCAGAACTGTGTGGTTAACAAGAAAGTGATTGCTCTTTTTTGCCTTTTGAAGATCAGGTAATGTTTACCTTACTGCTAATTTTCAGTTGCCTGCTAACGTGGCTTAGAAGTCTACAGAGACTTTTGCTTCTTCCCTAAGTGCTTCAGTAATCAGCAGACAACTAACAAGATGGTAGATGAGCACTGGCAGAGTTGAAACAACATGTTGTTCAACAGGGGGGAAAAAAAAACCTGTGTAGCAACAAAGAGAGGAAAATCCACAATAAAAACAGCAAAGAAAAGCTTCTGTAACAGACACCGAACGAGGGCACTTCAAATGGACACAGCAGAGAGAACTTTAAGATGTTTTCCTTCTTGTACAAGAGCTGCTGTGTGCAGTCACTGCTCCTTCTGCTAATTCTTGTTGCTACCTCTGTTGTGCCAGTATAACTATTTGTGTGACTGTGAAGTGAATCAGATCAGGGAATTGATCCAAGCTAAAAATAACCTAGGGGGGGAAAAATAAAAAGAAGAAGAAAAAACCAAACCAAACAAAACCCCTCCCCCTAAAACAAACAAACAAAAAACCCCATTAAAAAACTACATCAAAGCAGCTGCCACTGGAGCCAAAAGGAAATGTCAGGCATGTCACAGCTTTGCCAGGGTCTCTCCAGAGCCACAGTTTCAGGACAGTTAGATTGGCATTGCATTTGAGACCTACAGCCTGCACAGACAGCAGCACACGAGGCTGTCCTGTCACAGGGACATGATGGATGCAGGCAAGAGCAGGATTTGAAAACCTTCCCAAAACAGCAACCCTGGGAGTGGGGGATATGAACACACGAACACAAGGGGTTAAGCCATAACTTAAGATGGACAGAGCGTGGACAGTGCAAGTCTCACTGCTGCCCACACTTCAGTAATTCAGATAGCTGAGGTGCAGATCAGATGTTTCAAGTTGGACTTCCAGCCACCACCAAACAGCCACCTCAGAGTGCTCTTTTCAGAATCAGGATTTTCAAAAATCAACACCACAACAACTACTCTCCACATGCACCACGACATACTCAGGGTACCTTAGGCCAGGACTGGAGGAATGTTCTGCATGCAATCATTTAGAGGCTGCAGTGGAGAAGGACACGTCAAAGGTAGAATGTTTGTCACC
Source organism: Rhadina sibilatrix (assembly GCA_013400275.1). NCBI lineage: Eukaryota > Metazoa > Chordata > Aves > Passeriformes > Phylloscopidae > Rhadina > Rhadina sibilatrix. The sequence goes on from VWYO01025306.1 coordinate 32,776, forward strand.
AGAGTCTAACCCCCCCTCAGGAAAAATGGAGCACAGGTTCAGTTTCAGTGGTTCCTGCAGGCAGAATGGCCTCTTACCAAGCTGAGGTCTACTTTACATGTTAACATCATAATTCTCTAGGAATACAGCAAAGCCTCTTCCTGCTTATAACATGATCTTCAGCATGGCATTTAGTGGCAGTCACCTGCTCAGCACAGCACAGATGAATTGTGGAATTGACTGCACATTTTCTGAGCTCAGCAGACAAAGCCTTCCTGCTGGACAGTCTGCTGGAACACCCAAACCACGTCTGTAACATAAGCTGAATGGCTTCCTTGTGAATGAAAAGGATTTATTAGGATTGTATCATACAGAATCTATTTGGTGCCTGTCTCTATGGTGTAAATAATAGTTCCTCATGATAATAAGCTCAGCCTTAAATGCACACATGCCATGATCATGCTGTGTAAGTTTAAAAATGCTACTTGTCTGCCTGCCTGTTTAGCTGGCAGTTTTACCCACCAGGAACACAAATGATTTAAAACCCAGATGCTGAGCAATTTGAGATGCAGAAGCACCCTACAGTGAAGCAATTATTGCCTTGGAGGGTCTTATTATCCTCATCATGACATGAATTCCACACAAAGTAAACATGCTTTCATTGTTATGTATTTCCCAAACTGCAGCATTGTAAAGAAAAGTTTTGAAAGGAGTTTCTCACCTTTAAATGCAAATCTCAGCAACTTATCTCCTTGCTAAAAGAGACAAATGATGCCTGATATGTTTCTGACATATTATGTTCTCTTCCCCTCCCCAGCCCCACTGGTTTAAGGAGAATAAAGCCTCCAGGGCTTTTATAGCCATTTTAAACCAAGTTCATGCCAACTGTCCTATGGAATAGATTTCAGAATAAAGCAGAACAGTCTGTTCATCATAGAACATTGCACTTGTATAACACTATCATCTTACCAATGCACTATACTGTATGCTTGTTTCCCAGTGCTAAATGTATATAATAATTAAAATGTATTGAATCACCTAAACCCCAATGGTTGCAGACCTGGCACATTGGCACTGTCTGATCATACCCAGGTCACCTGAACATAACTCAGAAATGCAGTTTTCAGATGTTTACAGCAAAGCAAGGACATGGATTAGCAAACTGCTGCATGCATATTTAGAAATGTATAGAATTCCTTTAAGAAAACTGCAGGGCCCCATATTCTTTCTTGATTGATACTGAAAACCTTTGCCAAGTCATTCCAAACTTAAAGATTAATTGACAGTTTTTTAATCCATACACTGATTACTCTGTGTCCTTCTGTGCAATGCATAAAGGACAGCTATATAGTTTTGGACTTTGCTTATTTTAGAAAACAGCAAGTAGCAGCTCTGCATGGAAGCACATGTGTGCAAATTGCACTGAATCACAGACTTATCCCCTTCTACTTTCAGCCAGTCAGCTGCTTTCTACATTCTTGAGACCAAAACCACACAGAATAAAGGGAAAAGAAACCTGCAAACATTTGTTTTGTATGAAGTGAATGGGCATTACCATAGGTAGTAATTACAGTAGTTAATGCTTATATCTGTATTTTACCTGAAAATAACTGAGGCTTTTAAGGCTACTTTTCTGAATTTATTTTTTTTTTAATTCTTTTTTTTTTTTTTTTCAGCTAAACCACACAATAAATTCCAGAAAAGTCATTGAGAGCATTGCTTTTCCTGAGAGGACATAAACTCACAATGTCTCTTTTGTAGGTGCATGCCCCTAGCCATTATGCTGTTACACATCTCAGTTACTGCAGACACACTGGGGTCAGGCTCAATTCCTCCTGTAGGAGATATTCCACTAAGCATGACAGTCACAAAGAGGAGGGAAGGCTGAATAGCTATAAAGCTCCTTGCTACCAGGGTAGAAAATAAGATTCCTAGTTTCTGATGCACCCTCTCACTCCGTGACACCAATGTTGGACAGGTTCTACTGAAAGAGAAAAAGCTGTACCTAGAATATGATATTGCAGATTCATTTAGCAACCTGGAAATTCTGGGAAATGGGAGTGTAAATTTCATCCCACAGAACAAGCAGCATAATTAGATAGATTTTTAATTAAACAGGATTCAACCTGAATTCTCAAACAGCTTCAGACAAGACAAAAACCATATTAACTATTCTAGAAAAATATTTGCTTATGTGCACCTGAAATTTGAATCTGTGATTTGTTAATTCTGCCCTGATGCATCATCTGCAATCTGTGCAAAGAGAGTGCTCTGAGTGTGTCACTGCCTTGCCCCATGCCTGTGCCTTAGCCCCAGGTTTGAGCCAGGAGTAGTTACTATGATAGAAGGGCTCTTGTGCCTGAGGAAATTTAGAGGAAAAAGAAAAATCAATTCAACTATTTAAATTCAGGGACAGCTCTTTATTGTAAAGAGCAGCAATAAATTTAAGAACACGCGATATTTTAACCATTATAGATGAATATATGAAATGATGTAGTTGGCAGTCAATTCTAAGTTTCAAATATTTCCATTTTCTTATCAGCTGAATCCCAAGATCAGCCAAGTCCTCCACTTGACCAGAATCAACAATCTGACTACTGAGAAAGTGCACAGAGCATTTTATTACTCGAGTGAAGCACATGATTTAATCTCTTCATGGTGCACATTCATCACCACCAGGGAAGGAGGATGGATGGTAGGAGCACTCTCCAGAATGCTTCACTTCTGCTGTCAAGCTGCAGCATATTCTGCTTTATCAAGATACTTAGCTCTTAATAAATGCCTAATAAGAGCAAAATCAGTCCTGTTATTACAGTTAATGGTTTTTGTTGATGCCAGTGGAGAGCAGGAACATGATTGTAATCTCACGTTGAAAAATTCCGAACGGAAATGAATGCTGGCTGCTCTGCAGCAATCACAAAGGCACAGCATCCTTCCCTCCAAGGTGTCCTGGTGCATGCACACTTGGGCATCAGACAGTGCAGGTTAAATAAGCAGCAGTGCTTAGAGCAAAAATGGCACAAATTGTTCGTTATCTGGGTAATTCTAACCAGTTTTTATATGTCAGAAAGCAGAATGACAACAGAATAGGTTTTGTAAATGACCTTGTAACTTTTTCTTAAATATCTTCTTTCATGTTCAGCCATGAGTTGCCCAGTCCCTGCCTCTAGTTTGTTGGGAAGAGCCAACAAAATATTTAGGGCTCTTCAGGAACTTAAGGCAAGACAATGCTGAAGTACAGCTCTTGAATATGGCTTTCAACACAAAGGAAAAATAATTTATCATTGTAAAGAGGAGAACTGAAGCACAGAATTACTCAGTAAATTCTCCCCACTCACATAACAAATGAAATCACCTGACAGCAAGGTTACTGAGATCAGACTTTCTCCTCTGCATCACCTTTCATGCCCACATGTCCATCTGCCAAACCTGGAGCTGGTGTGTGCACCATCTGTGCTCAGCACCAGCGGGAACTGAGACTCCCAGGTTTGACAGAAGATTATAAAATCAACACAGGGACAGACCCTACCATGCCCCAGGAAAACCCACCATGGTTTTTGTTTCTTCATGCTCCCACAGTCAATCATCCTATCTCCCAGCAGAGGCAGGGCATAAATCTTAAATTCCTTTTGTATAGTTTTCCCAATCCTTTTGTACAGTTATTCCTCTCATGTTCAGTTGTGGAATTATTTAGTGTTTGTAGATCTTTGTTAAACTAATTTATTCACACCTAACTTCCCACTGCTTTCACCTGTGATTATTTTGGTCCAATGCATCTTGCTGCTGTTGTTGTTGGTTTATTGTCAACTCAGGCTTATAGGAATACCAATTGATTTGTCTTACCTCTTCTCTGTTTTTCATGCCCTAATTCTCAGTTAATGCCTATTCATTAGTGCCTTTTTTTCCATTAAAAATC
>VWYO01025306.1:36716-84081 GCA_013400275.1 Rhadina sibilatrix
TTTTTTTTTTTTTTTTTTTTTTTTTTTATTGGTGACTTTTATTGGCCTGCCATAAAGAAAGCTCTGCTTTTTACATTTCAGCCACTTCTGGCAGCAATAACTGAGCATGTGACACTGACTCTGTGTGACTGGTGGATGTCGTGTGACACAGGTACGAGGCAACAGTGAAAGGGGAAGGAAGAGAGAGAAATATTGGTCCTCTCTGTTTAATACCTACACATAGCAGAGTCATAGAATGTAGCAGAAAGGGTGGACCCCTGCACCTATCAACCATTATCTTTGGCACAAGCTTAAGTACAGATCTGCCATTCATTTATCCCACTCCCACTCCTGTTTAATTGCAATCCTAGATTATGTGCTGCACACTTGCCTGAATAATATGGGGAGAACAAAAGCTAATGAAAGCTAGATGAGAAAAAAAAAAAAAAAAAAAAAAAAAAAAAAAGCAAAACAAACNAAAAAAAAACACCAAAAAACAAACCACAACAAAAACAAGCGTTGGGAAAAAAATTGCATGGTGGGAATAAAACCATCTGTTTAGGAAAATTAAAAGAAATAAATGCCAAAATGGCTCAGTTCCATAGTCAAATGGATATATGTTAAATAGACTTCAGCACTTGTTCAAACTTCTCATTGCAATAAATGAGTTTTTTTTTTTTTTTCTTTTCTGACACTGACCTCTGGGGTAGTTAAATAATACAATACTTTCTGGAGGCTGAGGACACTTCTTCTGGCCAGCCACTGTGGCTAAACTGATGCAGAGAAACTTTTTCAACCGCAGTAATCTTACTTTGAATCTGACCTGTTAAATTTACTCAACACAAAATGCTAAAAACAGGTTTTGTGCAGGAAAAAAAAAAAAAAAAAAATTCCTTGCTGGGTGGTGAAAGGAAAGAGGCCTAAAAGCTCTTGTGACAGGTCAGCAGATGGAGTGGGGACACTCTGAGCCAGGGCTGGGCTGCATTCTCACACAGTAACTGAGAGGGACAGCTAAATGATAGATGCCTTGGCTGAGCATCAAGATGAGCTGTTGTTCTCTCAGAAGATCAACAAGCGACCATCATGCATTCCTCTGACAGTGGAAGCTGCATGATCAAAATGCAGTTTAAGATGTTAATCAGAAAATGGAACAATAAACCAGAGCACAGCCGTTGCTCTCCCTCTTGCTGCCTCTGCTGCCTACAGGAGTTCTGCCACTGATTTCAAAGAGAGCAAAGCCAGGTAATTGTAATGCTTGTGGCTTACAAAGCCCTCTACCTTGATGAACAAAGCTCCTCCTCAAAGTGAAGCACTTCAGGGACTTTTCTACAGAAAGAATTTATTTTATCGCATTGGAACATTTTCTATTAAAAACAAACAAGCAAACAAAAGCATGAAAATGAAAGGGTTAAAAACAAACACTTCAAGGACCTGAAATAATTTTGTACTACTTTGTAAAGCTTATTCACAGCAACAACAGGGAAATCATCTTATAAATAGCCCTGCAGTAAAGAAAGTGAGTCAAAGGTGAAAANGTTCACAGCAGCAACAGGGAAATTACCTCTTTTAAATGATAGCATCATCTTATAAATAGCCCTGAAGTAAGAAAGTGAGTCAAAGGTGAAAAAAGTCTTCTTAAAAATTTCTGGTTTAATTATTATTCTACAAAGGACCTTACTCAGAGAAGCCTTTAAGTAGAAACAATCCTTCAGGTTAAGAATAAGTCCCATCTTTGACTTGAGCAGAAACTAAAGGGATTCCTAAAGTTAATTGTGATCTTAAGCACTGCCTTAAATTAGTGGCTAATGAAGCACTGTCTCTGTTTAGAGATTTTTTTTTTTTCTGGTTCTGTTCCAAGTCTACCCAGATGTATACAGGCACCTGTGTTTCAGCATCTGCATTAGGCATAACAGACTTGGGACATTTCAAAAGGCTACAAAAAAACTCAGGGCAATTTGATAACACAGGTAAACCTGTAACACAGGCAAACCTGGCTTTAGTACTGTGAGGATGTTTAAGAAAAAATTACTGAAAACTGGGGCAAAACAGTGCTATTGGAAGAACAGTGAGATCCTGTGCTTGCATTTTGCCAATCTCAGACAAAGGCAAAAGCCAGTTTTGAGATTGTAAGTCCAAGCAAATCAGCAAGTGTTTTTATTTAAATTCTACATCTCCATAGTCAGTTGGAACATTTTCTCTCCCCAGGGACTACACAGGCTGTAGCAATATGAAATTCCCTGAGTTTTCCTCATTTGCCAAGTAAGAGGAGATTAGAGAGCAAAGACTGAATGGAGCTACATTAAAATTTAGAATAGATGGCCTAGAGGAGAATGCTCCTTAGGTGGATTCAGCACCTGAGAGTGCCAGTGCAGGGGTTTTAATGATGCAGCAATTTTCAACGCAGCTGCAGTTTCCTTTCCAGAAGGGAGATGCGTTACCCCAAGTAGGAAACAAAACCCTGAAAAAAATCTAGCATTCTTGTGGTGTACTTCTCGCATTTTCTACTCCTTTGTGTCCAACATCAAATAACTTTGAATATCTTGGTCTTAGGAAAAAATAAATTAGATCTCTGGGAGCCTGTCTGGATAATACACACACCTAGAACTGAGAAAACTGCCAGCCAGAGGGACCTCACTGGAAGGCTGAATTTAGGACTGAATTTATAAAGGGACTCAAGTGAAGACAGCAGAGCAGTTTCCAGGTTCAATGCCATATTGTATGTGGATACATCCAAAATCCTTCATTAGCTATAAAATATATGTCAGAATAATCTGTGCAAAATTTCAGCCCTGGTAGAAAGGGATGAAGTGTGGGTAAGTGCTCGTAACTCAAATGTAGAAATGAAAATTAAAATTGTAAATTTTGACCTGGCACATCCTGGATTCACAAAAGCTATCAAAATACAGCCATCTCATTTCATTGGGCTGCTTTAACTGTGTAACTTTAAAGGCAGGAAGAAATGATGCAAGCACACTTCTCTTTAGGGTTTACTTAAATTAATATAGCAACCTCTATATCTACATACTTATATTTGTAATTTACTACAAAATTCCTTAATTTCTCATTACTACAAGCATGAATGTGAAAATAAATATTAATATCCCAAAAAAGAGTTTCAGGCCGGATGTAATGGTTCCTGTGGAGCCATTAAGTTTCATCATTTCCATAAATTCAGACTCCATGCAATGAGCACTTTATGAAAGGGCATTTAATTGCCTGATAAGATATAGTGGCTCCTCTGCATCAATAATAAAGTCAATAATCTGCATTTTTTAAACCTCTCTAAATATCCACTGATGCAATAGGTTGTTGCAGTACTAGAGTTCTCCAGGCCCACTGAATCACTAATAAAAAATGTTTGAAGCCATTAAATATACATTTAACATGATAGAATTTTATGAGTCTATTGGAGGTCAATGCTGTAAAATTATACCCCTAAAAATCCTCCTCAGAAAGTAATTTATGGCATAAAATATGTTTATTAAAAGTCCCTGACTACAGATTTATGTGATTTTATGTGAAGACTGCAATTGAATATGCTTGGGGACCAGTCCTGAGAACACTTTCCAAGAAGTTCAGAGCTGATTACCCTACATAATCCCTCCTGGAGTTAATTGAAACACTCCCAAGATTAAAGTTACTCATAGTCAAGAGTATTTGTAGCTTCATGCCCTTAAACTTGTTTCCACAGCTCTCCCTCCGATGCACTGTGTGGTCTAGCAAGTCATCAGATTAGCAGGGCTTATCTGAGAAAGGATAACCATTTAATGGGTAAAAGGGATGATAAAATGTATGTTTGCAATGTACTGAGGGGCACAGCACTGTTGGGGCTAATTGTTGCTATTTTTGCAGCTCCAGTTTTATTAATCAACTATGACAGTGGTAGTGACCAATGAAAAAGAAAGAAAAATGTTCTCGGATCAAATAAGATATCGAAATCTCTTTGGATCACACCCCTAAAAAAATTAAAATTTGCCCTATCCTATGCCCTAAACACCTTCCTAAGCTAAAAAACTCCCATAAAATTAGCCATGCAAGGCTATTTCTAAGAATGTTTTCAGTGCAATGCAATATTTATGAAAAAGTATTGCATTTCTGCTAAATAGTTACAAAAATTCTCCACTCCTCTATATATCCCTGTAAAAAATGTGCCAAAGTCCCTCCTTTTGTGCCACTGGAGCAGTTGGTAATTACAGCACAGAGCAAAGAACAAAAGCCATTAATGAGCTGCTTAATACTGTTTTCCTTTATGTGCTTGTACAAAGGTGGAAAGGAAATGGATAATTTTTAAGTTAATTGAAGATGCAGCTTGGAGCACATACTAAGGAACTGAAACATTCCCACCTCCATGGCATGGGAGAAAGCTGACCTCCCAGGAAATTAATGAAGAGTTTATCATCAGCAGCTCATTTTTCAAGCTGTTTAAGGAGGTGCAGTTTGGCACCCAGGCAGGGAATGGTTCCACTTGGCCATGTGTGAACATCACTGCAAACATTTTCAGAAGGACAACCAACACTCCTCGTGGAGGACTGCTGATCCCCCAACTTCCCCTCCTCCCTTCCACTTGTGGCTCAAAAAAACTCCTTAAAGGTGAAGTTTTGGGAAAGAAATTAATCTGGCTGGATCTCCCCACTATAACAGCAGAGGATTTACATATCTGTGTAGGCTTTTGCTCATTCTGAAATCAAATTCTTCTGTGATACAAGAATTAAGTTCTGCATGGCTTGCCAGCACATTAGCAGGATGATATAACGGATATCAGGATAACCAAGAGATTTTTGAGCTCATTTAAAGCACATACAAACATACACAATCTTCTTATATTTCTCTATATCTGTCTTGAACCCTATTACTATGCTGCCAGGACTTAGGTGTTAGCTATTAAAGACCTGCCAAAGAAAAAAAAAGACAAAAGTGCAATGAATTCTCAGTACATCGTACTTCAGTAGCAAGATTTGTACTACTGGAGAAAAGCAGCTGTGAATCTTGCTCATTCTGGACCTCTGACCATGTATTTATTCACTACATTTTTGGGGGGTTGCCAGTCGCCAGGCAACAACAAGAAAAACATCACACTCAGCAAGGTGAGGGTGAGCCAAGTGTTGGTTAGGACACCAAAACATGGTTGTGATGACATGGTGATCTTGCAAACATTTTGAAGTTTCCTCTCTACAGTGTCTAATATGACTTTTCCCCAGGTGTAGCTTGCAAATAAGATTTTGTAAGAATAACGCTGCAGACCTGAAGAGCAGGTTTTATTTTAATATGGACAAAAACCTCCCAATGAGATGCTTGGCACAGCTGTGTTGAGTTCAGCTGATTCCCAGCACAGTCTCTGGACTCTCCTGTTCTCACAGCAGAGGTGGGATGTGGATTATCCCTGGAGGAAGTGCTGCCATCTCCAACCTGCAGACAGTGACAGCACCTCTTGGGCCTCTCCTGAGCCTCCTTGACACTGAATTTTATGGAAGGCCTATCTAATTAATGCCCCCACAAAAATCTCCAATCTTTTCTATATTCATGCCTTGTCCTTCCCCTCAAAGCCATTGGCAAAGTCTCGAGTGGATTCATCATAAAACATCACACATTACCACAAGCTAGGAAAGGATTCTCACAGGATTTGTGCTGTCACCTGACAAAGGATTTGGGAGACTCTAAGTCTTGCCTTATTTATGTAACATGCTGGGCAGGAGGAGCTGGGTTAACACACAGCTCAACATGGGCATTTACCATAATGGAACCTTCACCTCTGGACAAAGGCAGGAACTAAAGGGGGACATTCAGGGATTAAATTGCTCCAGTCACAAGCCAGCATCTATTAGGACTAAGTGTACAGATTTTACTACAACAACCAAAATGTTTATTTTAAAAAAACATCATACTTTACTTTTAAGTCAAAGCTAAAATGGAAAATGAGGTTTGTCAGCAATGGAGGAGCAGCTGCTGCTTAGGTGTAAAGACATTGCTGTGCATGACAGCAGGGGTTACTGAGCTTACTCAATTCCCAGCATTTTCTTATGGTTCTGCTTTGAGGGGTGAAGCTGTAGAGGAGAAGGATTTTTCAATTATTGCAGACTGATCCTGTGGTTGTCCAGCAGTTTAGATAAACATGGATCTAACTGCTATGCTAAATACATACATACATACATACATACATATATATATATATATATATATATACTATATATAGTGACTATACCCAACCCAGGCCTTGGACACCTGACAGATTCCTGACTGCACGCCCAGAACAGAGAATGCCACTCCAGAGCACTTGTTAAGGAGGCACTTACTTAAAGCTGCTATAAATTTCCCCATAAGCTCAGTTGTACTCTGCACAGAGATCTCAGTAGATCCACGTGCAAGAAGGATTGCACTCTGGTCTTTGGCATGTGAGCCTTGGAATGTGTTCAGTGCCAGATGTGACTGAGCTTTCTGGGAACTAGATTTACTGTTGTGACTAGGAGGAGAAAAACATGGCATCAGTGGCTGAAATTCCATCCTTTTTCCCCCCTCTAATACCTGTGTAATTTTCCAGAAGCAAGAAATCTTATAACAGGAAGGTATTAAATTTATATATTGTATACCTGGCCATACTACATATTTGTGAAATTTATTCATTCTTGTATTAAAGCTACAAAGCTACATTTACACATAGAAGTCTAAGGCACAAAGTCTGTGAAATATGGTGACAGGTTTTTTTTCCTTTAACTTTTCTTTTTAGCTGTCCCAAATACCCTGTCTCTGGGTGCCTTAGGAACAAGTGGTCTTGCCCCCTGAATGTGTTTATACCCTTGAGAAACTGAAAATGGGAGCAGGTAGCACCTTCTTTAGTATGATGGTGTTGAAATTCAAAGAAATCCCCCTCAGAGAACGAAATTCCCCTTCAGGAAAACAAGTGATTTATGCCTGCATCAGTTAGGAGAAACTAAGAGCACCAAAAGCAACAGAAGAAGAAGGAAAAAACAATTCACAGCCCCACAGGGACTCTTGAAATTTCTGAACTTTCATGCACTTGCTGGAGCCAAAAATTGTTTGTCTGTGAAAATAGGGCACAGGAAATGGCAGAGTACAATACCAATTGCCTGGCACTGTGCCCTTGCTCCCTGGGTAGGGCTCTTTCATACCTTTCTGGAGCTCTGTACTAATTTTATGTACACACTGAGATACAAGGAAACTAAAAGATCTGTATTTTGCTGCTGTCTCATATGTTGGAAATGTTGGAACATGGATTTTTTGTATTTTTCTAAATGGTGTTTACAGCATCTAAAATTTTGCTGGAAGCAAAGCTAGGAATAAAACAAATGCAGGGCTTGATCCTTTTTTTTAACTTGCATTGATAAAACAAAATGTTTAATTTCCTTGACTTCAGGAAAGCTGTTACTTCTCTACATTGACATAAAAGGGAAGAGAACTTCTATCACAATAATGGGCAGAATCTGCATCGACAACTGGCAAACAAAAGAACTCAGTAGTGCAGGACAATCATATCTTACAAAAAAAAAAAATGAAGATAATAATCACAGTAATTGGGAATGTGTTAAGATTTTGCCTTCTTTCACATCCAGAGTTTTGGAGCTCAGCAAAGCTGCTGATCAGCAATGGTGGCATAGCAGTGACAAAGTCAGCATTATTATCTGGGATCTGAGCAAACCTCTGCTCTGGCCACAACTCCTCTGCTCCCTGGGAGCAAAGACATTGCTGCATCACAGCCTGCTCTGACATAAATTACAATTTACATCCATTTACTATGCAGAAGTCGGTTGCAAATTTAGGGGTTTTTTTTAAGAAGCAGAACTAGAATGGAAAACATTTTCAACACAGCAGAGTTTTGTCAGGAATTGCCTCTCACTAAACACAGAATGTTTTGCCCAACGTTTCTCTCTCTCTCTCTGAGATTCACACGTACCATCAGCTGAATTCCTGACAGGCTGTTGGAGAGCCCAGAACTTCCACACTCTGCAATGCCAGGGGATGAGTTAAACACACTCTCACACATTCTCTGAGATGGAGCTGACAGATTGAGGTCACCCACACCACAGGGCCAACCTTCATGCCAGGGACACCAGGACAGAGGGCCATGGACCCTTTAGCCTTACAGTGGAGTAAGTTCAAAAGCACAGAGATAAACACATACGCTAACAAACAGCAAAGCACATAAACACATACTCAAAGTATATTTTATAACTTCTAAGAGCTTATAAATAAACACACATCACGATGCTGGTGTTGTGGTGCACATTTACTGATTCATCTATACAGGAAAATCCTAAGTAAACCACAGCAGAGCTAACAAACAGCAGAAAAAAAAACCAAAAAAATAATGAAGCTGCAGTTTAAGCTAAGTAGAAAGGTGTTGAAATGTTATCCCCCTCTCCATCTCCCACAGCACTTTTAGGGTTTTTTACTTTTTTTTAGCAGCTAAGCAATTCTGAAAAATTACAACTATTCCTTAAACAAAATAATTTTTCTGATATAAAAAAAACCAAAAACAAACAAAAAACAAACAAACAAAAAAAAAACACAAAAAACCCAAAAAAAAAACCCAAAAAAACCCAAAAACCAGACCTTCCTGGGATCTAGAGCTGAAAAGGATGTCAGTTCTGTACAGTATCTTTTGGGAGTTCTAGGATACTCAGCAGGTGTTTTCCCAGGATCCTGAGAGCGTAAAGATGAGTTGTTAAAAATGAATGTTAACTTCCTATTCTTGTTCTTTACAGCCATGAAAAAGACTTAAACTTTTTGGGGTTTGTGGTTTTTTTGGTTGTTTTTTTTTTTTTTTTTGTTTTGTTTTGTTTGTTTGGGGTTGGAAATCGGGGGTTGTGGTTTGTGGGTGGGTTTTGTTTGTTTGTTTGTTTGTTTGTTTTTGGTTTTTTTTGGGGGGTGGGTTGTTGGGGTTTTTTTTGTTTTGTTGGGGTTTTTTGTTTGTTTTGTTTTGTTTTTTGTACCCTAAGAGGTGGGTTTACTGGTTCTTTTCATTCTCTTTGACCAATTACTGCAGCAATATATAGCATCAAATTGAGCAAAACCCTCCTCAACAGCAGCAGCAGTTTTTAGTAGGTGTCACTGCCTTGGCCCTGCTCTGCAAGTCCCTGATTTTCCCCTTGAGCTGAGGTACCAGGCAGCCCCAGTCTGGCCTCTCCTTTAGATCTGCCCTTGCCTGAAGCCACCTCCAGCACTCACCCTCTGTGCTCACTCCCTGTCAACAAACAAGCAACCGACTCTGAAGAAAACAAGTTTTCAGCCTGATTTCTGTGAGTGCTTTCCAAGCCCTGCATCCCCAGGGCTGCTGCACCTGAATTCCGTGGGTGGATATCCCTGAACCAGCACATCCCTGGGACAAGAAAACTCTCAGCTGTAAGCTCAGGGTGCAGGTGAAAAGGATTGTGTGTTTTGCAGATTTCCTGGCCTGGCTCTGGGTTCACACAGCCAGGATGGGGCACACCGTGTGGTCAGGGAGAGCTGACCAGCCTAAGCAGACAAAATGAATATCAGATGCTCAGGGAAGCCAGCTGATAGAAATAGTAACAAAGGTACACCTCCTGCATTTTAAAATGGTCTATCTTTTCACAGATATTCTGCAGAATAAAGGATTTGGAAGTATCCTTCTTGGGCATGTAGTGAAAGGACAAGGGGAAATCGCTTTAAACGGAAAGAGGGTGAATTTAGATAAAATATTAGGAAGAAATTCTTGACTGTGAGGGTGGTGAGGCCCTGGCAGAGGCTGCCCAGAGAAGCTGTGGCTGCCCCATCCCTGGAAGTGTCCAAAGCCAAGTTGGACAAGGCTTGGAGCAACCTGGGATAGTGGAAGGTGTCCCTGTCCATGGCAGGAGATGGAATGAGATGGTCTTGATTGATCCCATGGTTTTATGATCAAGTTTTAATGTTCAAAGCTTAAATACAGAGGTGAGGAACACCGAGTTGGTACCATCATTGCATCTCAGACTGCTGTGGTGGTAAAGTACAGCACAGGGCAGCTGGAATTGCCCAATTAATTGATGTAAGGAAATCCCAGAGCAAAGCATTTCCCTTGATCTCTTTATCAATCTGTGAAAACATAATCACACTGGTACCTCTCTGTAGGAGTAATTTCAGCAGGTTTGAATCTATTTTTTCCTCATAAACCCCCATGAATCATTTGAGAAACCGAGTTCTGCATCCCATAATTAATTCTGATTTATTCAAGAAATGTTCTGAAATCAACAGGAACAGTTTTTAAGTGATTAGAATGAAGATCTGTTAGACCAGTGAGTCGCTGAATATTCAACAATGACCCCAGTTCCATTTCAGCATGGTAGGAGCACTAGCAACCATAAGAAAATGAACCATAAAACTAGAATAACAAGAAAATTTTGGGAACACTAACACTGGAAAGGGTTACCACGTAGTAAATTCTCCCTTGTACTTCACCAGACTAGTTGATTTGAGCAGCTCAGATTATGAATGTATTGCTGCCTGCAATGAATGTTACACTCAACTGAGAATATTTTTGCTCTGTAGTTGCAGGAGACATTAGTGACTGTAATTGATTTGGCATTAGTCTTGCCCAGTTGACTTTGTTTAACAGATTGCACTGAGCACCATAAGTACTTGCAAGTAGACATATAGGCTTCTTTAAAATGCTGACTTGAGCTGGCTCAGCATGAGATAATTGTTACATTCCTTTACTATATTTTTTATTGAAATAATTTTCCTGTCTATATCAAGTTTTCATGAAGAGGCATTTAATATTAATTTTTCCAATATCCTTAAGTTTACTGAAATATGTTTACATGTTCATTTAATGCTGAGAGTGACACAGAGATAGGACCCAACAAGTCTTTCTCTAATAAAAAGTGATTGGAAAAAAAATCTGAAGAAGCAATGGTCAGTTAAAGTGTGTAAGAACAAGTCTCTTGAAACTGGTAAAAAAAGTTAAGGATGAGATTTGTCTCTGTGGACAGGTCAATATGTGGGTAAGCCTGGGTATAATAGGTAGAAATCCCTCACAAAAGCATCTTTCACCTTTCTTGCAATACAAGGGTTTGCCATGAAAGTGAGAAGAGCCTGGAGTGGGAGCAAGAATTGGGGGAATTGATACAAAGCCCTTGTGGCCAGATTCAAAAGGCACTGAGTGGCTGTGGCTCCAACTTTTAGGAGACACAGTGAATTGAGCTGCTTTTATAGCCACCTGCTTACTCACTGGACTAATAGCTTCCTAAAAATAAAGCTAAGATTTCTCCAGGTTTTGAGACTATTTTTTTTTTTTTTATGGTATTGCAAGTTCTCCTTTTTATTTTTAGGACAAGGGAGAAGATTACAAGACCACCTACGTTTCTGCTGTACTTCTCGCCCTATTTAGATTTAAATCAGGAAATTAAAATAATGATTAAAAAATGCATGTCATGCCTAAAAAGCACAGAATATTATCAAGGGACTACAAAGGCTGATACAATGGAGGGATGAGCTAAAAAAAAATATATCCTGAGAAGTTAAAACTGGCTCTGAATGAAGTTTTCAGAGCAAGGAAATAAGAACAATAAAGTCTCCTTCAGGTGTATAAAGTGGAGTGAAGCTGACAAGAGAAGACATTAGACCACGGCAGGATATTTGAAGGAAGTTAATAAAGAAGGAGGGTAATACAGCTGCAGAATTTAATGAGGTCCCTGTAGTGTTTGCAAGAGGATCTGGAGTTGGAAAGCAAGCAATAATCAGCACGCCCAAGTTTTTCAGAAAGTATTGTGCCTAAAGGCCATCAGGTTAATGTTCAGATTTAATGAAAAAACATACATGCACACACCAGAGGGGTAAAGCACACATCAGATCTCTTCCCACTGACTCCAGTCCCTGCTCAGGGGGAGGGGAGTGAAACTCTCTCAAATCTAAAAACTCAGTCAAACACTGCATGAGAAAACGAGACGAAGGAAAGTAAAAGCTGTCTCCTCTTAATTGAATGTACACTTTTGACTATTATATTTTTTAACAAGTTTCCTTGACTGATTTGAAAATACCCAACTCTTTTTGGAAGTTCTAAGACTTTGATGATAATTATTTGGAGCGTAAAGAAGCATAGACATTTATATTAATGAAGTTTTATGCTGTGCCTGGGCTTAACCTTCCAGGCTCACCCTCAGAGAGATCAGCCTCAGGGAGAGGAACCCAAGGCTCCTGCAAGGCTGTGGCACCACAGATGGAACTGCAGCTCCCCAAAAGCCCTGGGACTTCCTCTCCAGGGCTACAGGAATTCTCAGGAGCTGGGAGGAGCTGGAAAAAGAATTGCTTTCTCAGGCAGAGGGTAATTAAAGAGGCAGGCCGCTGAAAAATATTTAGATTCACAGGAATTCCAAGGCTTTCTCTGACAGAGTAAATGCCAGCAGAATATTTCTGTCTAGCTTTAATAGGCAGTCCATCTCCTCATATCTTAATACTACTAAACCCACATATTTTGAATAAAGCCAACACCACATATTATGAAGAAATACCTGGGTTCAGAGTCCCTGAAATCAATGAATGTTCATTGACAACTGTGAGCTTTAGATTATAAACCCTTAAGAAGACATTGCCTATTTCAAATGACCTCTTATTATGCAGTTAAAAGCAACCAGAGATAAGACATTTTTGGAGCTGATAAAAAGCCTCCAGAGCAATGGTTCTCAAAATTAGAGTTGCAGCCTCAGGTTGGGGTATATGAAGAGTTTTTGCTGCAGAGTCACAACACACTCAACAAACTTCAGATCTCATTGTAAGGAAAATTACCTCTAGCTCTTCTGGTAACAAAGATAACCTTCTGAATGTAAATGTCTGAAGCAGTTTGGTTTACTTAATATAGAATTATAGGGAATACCCAGTTCATGATGCTTTTCTACAAGGGGTTTTCTTTCTATTCTGGTGATATAAATAGTAATGATAATAAAAATTGCAAGTGTTAAATACAGGTGCTAACCAAGCAACCAGGAAGTATTCCAGCTGTGTGTCAGTTTTTGACACGGCACCAAAGTTTCTGACACAACTCAGAGCACAGATATTTCTTTCACAATATGAAAGATTAACGGGAATGGCTGGAATTTAGGATTGGCTGAAGACAATTGACTTTAAGTTTCAAAATGCAGTGTTTGATTAAAGAAGAAAAGGTTTGGGCAGGGAAAACAAGATCCTGACTGTGAAAAAAAAGGCATATTGTATGTATAGCTCTACGCAGATATTTACTATATATAATAGACTAGTTAAAAAAGTTATGCCATATTAACATTTGAATAATATAGTAAATGTAGTTTTTAACATTAAGTTTTAGTAAAAATTGTATGTGTAAGATATTTTCCTTAGCTCAAGAGAATATCTCACAGAGATAAGATTTACAAGAAAAGAAAACCCCCCCTTCGGATTCTTCAGACAAGAAAGATGCATATCTCTTGGAACCTACAGGGACCAGACCCTTGAATCCACAAAAACAGGACTCTCCTGGCACCGAAGAGCTTAGCAAAGGACTCTTAGAAAACAAGTTTATCTTAAATAAAGTATGCATAATTATGAAGTTTGAGCCCTCAAAAAGAGAAAGATTTCCACCGAAAGGCGCCTTTCTCCTGACCGGCATGGGGCCGGGAAGGAGGAAGGACGGTGGTCTAGACTACCTTCTTTGCCTTTATTTTCTTTTTATTTGTCCTGTCTCTGAAAATTTTTTAAACTTTTATTTGTATTAATTTTCTTTTTGTAACCAATTTTTATTCTTTATTAAATTCTCATAAATTTCTAAAAGTGAGTGATTGGCATTTTATCACACTGACCCTGGTTTGAAGCTGTGATGCAAAGGAACACCAAGGTTGTCACAGAAGGGTTTTCTAAGACATAGGGGCTCACTGAAGATGGAAGGTTAAAAACCACAAACAGCTTAGTCCTTCACCAAAAACAAGCCCGGGCTCATCTGTGAGTATCCTGCTCCCCAGGATAGAGTTTCACTACACACAGGAAGCCATCCTTTTAGGTGACTGGGAATATACTTCAAGGACTCAACTGCATAAGCACAGATCTGTCTATACAGCTAGAACAGAAGAATCAGAATTCCAACTCAAAAGCCCTGGTCTTGGACAAAAGGTGTCAGATGATCCAGTCCTTGTCTTCATCAAAAGTACAATTTGATGCTTAGTGAAGTTGAAGGATATTATTCATCCTCTGTTTTCACATTAGAAAAAAATAAATTTTTAATTTTTTTAAAGAAAAAAAAATACTTGAATAATTTTAACTTTTTTTTTAAGAAAAAAAAAAACCCAAACACTGAATTCTCAGCACTGCAATGGAAATTTTACACAGAAACCAATGCTTTCAGAGGTTCAGACTTTCTTCTGCTTTAGTTCAAAACACTTGCTGCTTAGAAGGTCCATTGTTTCCTGGTTCCATTGCTCCTTGCAGGGGTCTCATTTATATAGAAATGGAACTGGCATTAAAAGGGAACAAGAGGTGATTTTTGAGGAAATCTACAGAGAAAAAATAAAAGAAAAATATATGGAGAAACAAGGAGACTAAATCAGTTAACTGAACACTCAGATTTCAAATCTTCACATCAGTCAAGCATTTTGTCTAATATCACTGGACTAAGCTGTTGTCATAAAGCATAGAAAGGAATTTAAGGGAAATTAGGGAGAACTGTAAAGAAACAAGGGGAGTAAAGAGGCAAACACTTCTGAGAAAAGGGAATGAACTTGATGAGCAAGTGGCCTTACCCTGTTCTGTAGATTTTCCAAGACTAAACCTATTTAAGGAATAAAATTATTGCAAATCTGTCCCTACAGTTACTATAGTGATAATGAAAACCATTAAAATGAATATTTGATAAATGAATAAATGAATAAAAATTTAGGGAATAAATGAATGGTAAATGAATATAAATACTAAATGGCAAAAAATTAAATGAATAATTCTCTTAAATGAATAAATCCGCTGTGCCTCAGTTTGTTAGTGCTCTATACAGATTAAATTCCTCTTAAATGTTATCTTGAAAGGAGTTTACACTGCACCACAAGGATCTATATACTGGGGGTTGCCAGGATAATGGAAAGTAAACATCTGCGTGTGTGACATTGCTTGGTTTCTTTAGCACTCACCAAAACTGACAATTTAGTTCTTAGGTACATTTTACAGTCAGTGCAGCCAGTGGCTGTTGCAGAGGCAGCAGTATCTCGATTTTTTTCCTGAGCTATTTATTTCTCTCATAGCAACTGTGCCTTTCCTATACTGATATTTATTAAACACTGATATTCTTAGCATTGCACAGGGCCCAAATATCAGCATCTTCAGCAGCACAGCCAAGAGGTCTAAGAGGAGGATGAGAGCTGAAGACAGGGAGGTAGGAAGATGATTCAACACAGCAGCAGGTCTTCAAAGAAAGAGAGAAAAAGAAGAATTAACAGAGCAAATAATGTGTCTACAAGGGAAGAAATATTCCAGAGCTATATGGATTGCAGACAGAAGGAAAGGAATAAATACACAGAGTTAGGGGAGTAAGTGAAAGATGGAATGACATGGTCAGAAAGAAAAGAAATATTTGCCAGTGGTCAACATAACTAAACCAGGAAAGAGCTCCCTACAGCTGACAGTGCTGTTACTGAGAAGTTTCCTCTCTGGAAGGACCAACCTCATTCAACCCAGACCCACAGCTACTCTGGCTTGCATTGGCAACAACAAGCTGCTACCTGATCTTAGCTCCTGCATTGGCATCAATATTTGTGTGCAAATGCCTCCTTCATTCCTTACTTAAGCATTTCTAATGCGACCTGCTGCTAAAACAGAAAGCAGAAGTTTGACTGGGGACCTTGCAGAATCTACCAAGAGTAGCTTAATTTTTTGTTGTTCTTTAAAAGAAAAATGCAGCTCAACTCTACTGGGAGTTTTTCATCATTCTTAGCTGTGGAAAATTAAACTGTCCTTATGCTGAACAAGATGTTCCCCCTCTTCCACTCCCCCGCTGTTAAATTCTGAGTGTTCTGCAGCAGCACAGGCCCCAGTGATTGAGGAACATGACAGCCAGCACAAATAAAACCCCATAATATCCATTAGCATATACCCCTGAACAGATGAGATAAAAAATTGCCTCAATTCCTCTATTTTCAAACCAAAATTCCACCTCTCTGTAAACCAAGCAATGTACATTCTGCTCCAGAGTCACATAAATCTCAACATAAAGCTGCATACCTGGAACCCTGCAAAAAAGGATGAAACATCAGTCCTATTTTGAACTGTTGCTGGAAGGTTCAGTTCAATTCTCCTCTTGTCCACTGGAGGAAATGCAGGAAGGAAAGATACTCAGAAAACAGTCAAAATCACCATGTGTTTCTGATTTTAGCACACCCTGCTTTGGGATTAGCTCTGCACAGCTGCTGTCAGTTGGCCAGTAAAGTAATTTTTTCTGAATTAGGTCTCACTGGGGAGTTAAGCTTGTCTTTTTGGTAGCTAAAACCTGTAAACCTAAGTCAGTAACTTGTCTCATGAGGAGATCCTTGTATTTTGTACTTGTGTTTCTCACTCCAGAATGTGTAAAGAAGACTTGGTGCTTCTTTAACCCAACAATTTTATAACCCAACAAAAATAATTTGTCATTTGATAATTCCTTTCTCTTGATTCTTGATTCTTCTGTTCCTCAGTTCTGAAATCATTACATATTGTCTACATTATAACACACAATTTCAAATATAAAATTCAGCATAAAATCAAGAGAGCAGTCTTATCATGGGTTCACATCTCCTTTTTATGCTGTGAAAGAGTCAAGGCCTCCATCCCTGCATTTCTTAGACTTGATGTTGATACTAAAATTACCAGTTAAAAAGAAGATGTTAATTAAACCAGAACAATTAATAGGATGCTCAAAATCCATTGTACATAATATGTTTTCCCTGTTACACTTGTTTCCTTCTTCTGCCTCCTAAAGTAGGATATAGCCAGTAAAAACTTGATATTTCTCCCTCTCACAATTTATCTATACCTCTTTTGTCTTGGTAAATTTACAGAACTAAACTTACACTGCATTTCATACCTTTCAGATTGTCTATTAATCTTACAGCAACAGTTTTATTTGATTGGTTTCCTTGGCATTGAAGCAATAACTGGGAAAGGCATTTTAATAGTTTTAATTCTCTGCACCGCATCAGAACACATTTTTTCCCATTATCTTTGCTATCATTCTATTTTTTGCCAATCCCCAAACCTGTTGATATGCCTCAAACAGTTCAGCTCCTTCAGTAAAAAAAAAAAAAAGACTGATTAGCAAAAAATTCTGAAATACGAAGCTCAGTGGGATTGTATTTACTCATTAAATGCCAAAGAGCCATTTCGTGCTCCTCATTCCCTTTTATAGCTATTGACTGAAATGTTGCATCAGTGTCAATTACAGGGATTTGGAATGGTGAGAATGGTGGAGAAGCAAAGAGTGAGATTTCATGATCACATCAAAGCCATAAATACTGTCATTCTTACTGCCTAATGTCCCTTAAGCTTCATTTAATGGTTAATTGATTGCTAAAAAATCTTTCAGGTTCATTTAATTTTCAAGAATGTGGCCTGG
Organism: Rhadina sibilatrix; assembly: GCA_013400275.1. Lineage (NCBI taxonomy): Eukaryota > Metazoa > Chordata > Aves > Passeriformes > Phylloscopidae > Rhadina > Rhadina sibilatrix. The sequence continues at coordinate 54,220 of VWYO01025306.1, forward strand.
TTAGCATGTTGGCAGAGCCTTTTTTTTTTTTTTTTTTTCTTTTTTTTTTTTACAGCAAAGTTATACATTATGTGGCATGAATTATAAAGCAGTTGTCATGGAGATGTTGCTAAAGCAGGAGCCTATATGCTGTGTACTTTGAAAACTGCAAAGCCTGTGTGTATACAAGCACCTTTCCTGAATGCCTTGCAACTGGTGCTTGGGGTGGCACCTGGATGGTTCCTTGCACCATTGCTGGGTGTGATGCTCTAGCAGTGCTACAGGCAGGCACCTCTTGCTTCAAAACTTCCCAGGCATGAAAATGGAAATTTTAGTGGTATTCAAAGCCTGCAACGAGGCACAGAACTGAAATATATCGAATTGTTCTGAAGCTGATGTCTTATCAAAGAAATGTAACTTGACACAGAAATGAAACAGGTCGTCTTACAAGCTTGGGATCTAGGTCTACTTTTGCTGCTTTGATATATCAATATTAATTAATTTAGCTACAAAGAAGCAGGAACAAAAAAGCAATGTTAACGAACCAGTGCTTGCAATCTGGTGGCTCAAGATTTGCTTACCTCTGTAAGATTTTGGTAAGTAGGTTACAGAACTGTTTCCCTCTGTTTGCACAGCTGTGAAATGGGGACATTTATGCCTAATTATCTTTATAAACTGCTTTAGAGCTTTCAAGATTGAAAACGCCATTTGGGTGTTGAAAAAAAAAAAACCAAAAACAAACCAAAAAACCAACACTTCTATCTCATAAGTTTCTCAAAAGTTTGTATTCACCCGTCTCTCTCAAGAGTTGTACTTTAATTTACATGTTTATCATGTGTGTGATATCAATCTTAACCAGCTTTTACTCTTGAAGGATCACATTCCATCCTTGAGAATCAGTTTGACAATGTTTTTGCTTGCATGTTGCCAAACTGCACAAACTGGCACGTAGAGCTGTTCTGTGAGTATCTCTGGAGGAAGGTCTGCAGTGTTACAGGAACTCGTAACAGATCTTGCTATCATTTGTGGCAGTGCCTGCAGAAGATCCTGGGTTTTCTGACAGGGAAAGCAAGATACAGCCTTACTTAAAATTGCTAAGTAGACTGCACATTAAGCATGGAGTTCACTCTTTCATATTTTCATAAATATGTAGAAAATCATGACGCCTTGCAAAATGAAACTTAAGAGACCAGTTCATGAAAAAATTATATGCTCCATTTACTCTGGCCTCCTACGTACTTTATTTTTTATTAACTCACTTATCCTTTTTTATACAGGAGACCATGTCTCTAATCTGCACCCCAGAGGGGTGGGCAGCAGGATGGGGGGGAGTTAGCCAAAACAGGTATTTGCATTTCCAGTACAGAAAGCACATTCAGAAATTCACCCCACATTAGAAAAGAGATGAATCACACAGATTTCTGTTGGGTTTTTTTGGTTTTTTTCTGTTGTTCTGAATTTTTTTTTAGTCTATGTGAATTAACACCCCACCCCCCCCCAAAAAAAAAAAAGATTAAAAAGGGGACAATCCTTCTAAATGTCTTTTGTGGACAGCAACAGGGAATTTACACACCCCAAAACATTTTACTGATGGGCTTGTTACTTTGAGAGAGAAGATAAAAATACAATTAAACATTAAACAAGATGAGGTTAATCAACTTTTTTTTTTTTTCTCCAGCAAAAAGCAGATTAAATTAGAAATGGAGCTGTCCACGAAGGAGACAAAATATAAACTAACGAAATGCTGTCAATTTACCACTAAGGATGAAGAAGGAAAAGTCAACAAATACTGTGGGAGCACAGGTTTTTTTGTTTTGTTTTTTTTTGTTTTTGTATGTTTGTTTGTTTGTTTGTTTGTTTTGGTGTGTGTTTTTTGTTGTTTTGTTTTTGTTTGGTTTTTGTTGTTGTTGTTGTTTTGGGTGTTGTTGTTTTTTTTTTTTTTTTTTTTTTTTTTTTTTTTTTTTTTTTTTTTTTTTTTTTTTTTTTTTTTTTTTTTTTTTTTTTTTTNAATTTCCCATACTACGAAATGATACTTGGAAATAATTGGTGATCTTTCTGTGCTTTATCATTTACAGTACCCAAAAACAATCCTCATGGCAAACTGTGATGTCATGTTATCCACATTTGGCTGCAATGTGGAGGGCACGGTTTCATTTCTGTGTTGGAATGACCTGGAGTTTCAGATTAGAGAGGAGCACTGGATGTTAAAACACCTGAGCTTTAATCTTAACCTTGGGACAGAAGTTATTTCAATCCTCTTAAATGAAGTTTAACGTCCCCAGTTTGGGCTTACTGTTTGCTGATTTCAGAAGACTTCGACAACTCCATTTGCCAAAATAAATAAGAACAATTCCTCTCCCTTCTCTCCCCTGCTCCTAATGAAAACCAACAGACTGGCTCAGAACTGTCAGGAAGCTCAGCAGCAACTTCATGTGCTCTGCAATATTTAGTCTCAAACTGAAGGGTAGTCACAGAATACCAAAGTGTATCTTTACTAGAAGTTTAGTTTCGTTTAATGCCCCAGTGCAATTTTTGTGTTCAGCCTGTTAAAACATTGGTTACAATTTCGTTGCACGTCTATAATAGAAATTTTGTTCTCTAGGTGTGAGAGCACCTAGACCCGAATGAAATCAGAGAGACAGGAAACTGTGCTGCCTGATGAGCCCTGATAATTACCACAGTTTTAACTGTTGGACTGCCATAGATCCTCTTAATAGCAGAGCAAGAGTGACACCAGCTTCCATAAATTTCATTTCATTAGAAGGGCCTCATGCAGATTAGAATGCAATGCTCTTGAATTACTGCTAGGAACTAAGTAAATTTTAAGCAAAGGTAACCACTGAGGGTGGATCCTACTCTTCGTCCTGCAAGGCCTTGTTTGTTCCCCCTGTGTGTCACTTTGAAAGGATGTGTTATAAAGTTATAAAATAAAGTTATTCCTACCATGTGACCGTGAGAGTGAATCACTGTCCTTGTTCCTATTGTGCAGCAGAAAATGGGAGTGTGGGAATGTGTAGAGACACTCAAATAATCATTAGTCCTTTTCTACTTGTCAATCAAAGATGTTGTACTCTTGGGGTGAGAATATGTTTGGCTGAGAACAAGCTTTTAGTAAAATAGATTTGGCAGATGCATATTTGCAGATGCTCATGAAAGATGAATCATGACATTTCCTGACAACAAACAAACCAAAATGTCTGTTTTGCTACTTTCTTTCCCTTTGGGTATTGCATCAGCAATATACACTGTATATGTATATGTTTGTATATAAATCAATTATGCACTAACAAAGAAAATTCTTTGCTTTCCACGTCAGAACACAACAGTACTGTAACAATATCCTGGTCACAAGAAAAATGGTGAAGACATTTCAAATAATTGAATAGGTTATTTTGGTTTGGTTTGATTTGGGTTAGGTTATTTTTTTGGGTTTGGTTTAGTTTTTCCTTACTCTTTTCCTTTAAATTCATGGACTTTCTAAGGAGGAAGACTCTGGCTATCCCACAAAAACCTGTTATTGTAATATCTAGCCATTAAATTCTAGTAAGCCTTTGAAGGTGACTGCTGCTACCTGCACTCTACGAGCTGGGGCCTCCCAGGTGATATCTACAAGAGATCCATCTAGTCTGACCTGTTGCAGACCCAGAGCATCAAATCAATATCAGTGAGACTCAGAGTCCCTGAAAACATAGAGGCTACTAATGGAACAAAGGTAGAAATAAAATTGTCATCAAAGGCTTCAGTCTTTTACTAAATTTTAAACTATCTTTGTTCACGATTATGGATTTTTCCCTAAAAAGAAATTGAATGGTATCAATTAGTTCTTTAAAATGGGTTTAAACACAGATAACAGCAATGCATCAGGGTAGCTCTTTACTCACAATCATTCTGCTTGAGCACAATAGTTACATTTGTCCAAACATTATCTTCCAGGCAGCATCCAGCCTTGGCATGAAGAAATCCACAGCGGCTGTTCCTCTTGACTGCATTGTTCCAGCAATCTTTTATGAGGCCATTTCTGCCCCCACATTTACTTTGAGAAGTTCAGCTGCATGTTCCAGAGGAAACTGCCCCTGTATTCAGTGTCTCCCCACCCAGATTAGGGACAACTGCTGCAGTCACTGGGGGGAGCACACAGCACCTTGGAGAAACGACAAACCCTTGGTTTGAGCATTGGAAGTATTTCACCAGCGGGGCTTTAAACAGATTGTGTTTGCTTGCCATCACTCACTGCTTTTGTATTCAAATACTGAGGGCAATCACTGTTCTTTGCAGATGTAATCAAGCTGCAGTGCAGGATTCTGTTTCTGGCTAAGGATGTTTATCTGTTATTAAGTATAATATATGGAAAGTCACAGCAGCGCTGATGGGTCAGCGCAGATGCCTTCCATCATGAGCTACCGAGATGCATTTCTCCAAAAAAACTCATAGATGAAATGTTTTCAGCTAGCTGAGGTTAATAAAGATAGGTCCTTCATCATCTCAAGGAGTGGAGCCAATGAGTAACAGAAATAATACCATAAATCATTCTTTATAAAGTAGGATTGACTGGTATTTGCTAAAATGCCTTTCATGGTGGATTTGCATGCTCTTACTCGTGGAATGACAATAAGAAAGCAAGGAAGAAAGGTCACAGGGGATGCAGGGAGGTAAGATACGGCACCACTGTCTTTGATAGCAGGTATTCATTTACAGGATAAACTACCAGATGGCCCTGCCTACAAGCTTTGGGGATATGGCCAGCACGGGAGTCTGTTCATGTAAGGAGACAATCCCCAGTCCTGGAGTTTTGAACAGGCAGCTGCTCAGAAAGACCCGGACCCTCCTGAAGGGCAGCAGCACAGAAATGCGTGTTTTACTGCTGCTGGATGTGCAGGGGTGTGCTTTGCTCACAAGATGGCACTGTTGATTATTGCACACTCCTCGGGAGCCTTCCCCGGCCCGGGGGCTGTGCAGCCTCCCAGGAGAAACCACACAGGGTGGACCTCCCTCGGGAGCTGCATCCCCACCGCTGCCCATCCTCTGGTGCATCACAGGGCTTATTCAATACCAGAACCACCTCGGGGTGAAATACACAGCTCTCCTCTAAATCTACGAAGATCTTAATATCCAAAAATGCCAGTCTTTATCTTCCAGTCCTTATTAATCTTATGTCAATAGAAAGTTGTTGTTTGTTTTTTTCTTCCATCTTTACAGGTAGCTTTTCCCCCGTAGAAGGCAGGGATAGTCTCTAAACTGGCAGGATTCCAAGTTTCCAGCCTCTGCTGCGTATTCTTCAGCAGCCAAATATTCCACATTATTAACAGGAATGGTTATCAATGGCTGTTTGCAATGCAGATATGCTTGGGTAGTTTTGGAGATTGTATTGAGTAATATTCAAACCTTACAGGACCTTTCCTTCTGGGTCCCAGACACACTCACAGCAGGTAAGAACTGAGGCATTTTCTGCTCAAATTCAGCAGTGATTCCTTAATTACCAGCAGCACCCCAAAAAAATCAGGCAAGTTCACAGGACTTTCATCCAGCTCCTCCTCAGAGAGTGAGAAGCAAAAGGTTTATCATTGCCACTGAACATCATGGCACGTTTTGAGAATTGCTTAAACTGCAGGAGAGCAGAAGAACCTGCAACTCACTAATGTTTATCCAAGTCCAGAATAAGAGACAAGGATTTTTAATGAACATTGACAAGTAGGAGAGATTTGTGTCAGTCAATGAGAAAATAAAGCATTCCGGAAAGGGAAAATCACACATTTTTTTAACAGCAAGCCTAAGTTAACTTCAAAGACAAAGCAAAATGAGCAACCATGCCAGAAACGGGGATACAAACCACAGCTGCCAAGACAAGTTAACAGAGCTTTTGGCTGCAGGTGTTCTGACCAACTACAGCAATCAGGGCATGGAGAAACACCCAGTATGAACTGAGGCAAAACTGGCAGATTCCCAGTAAAAAAATGAAGAGCACGAATGCTTCTTTCAAAACAAGAGCATTAAAGACTCTTATTTACCTGCTGTAAAACTGAAAAATGCTTACCCATGCATTGCTACTGGCCTGTCTCCAACAACAAAACCAAGTTTTAAGTAAATAAAATTTGCAGTGTTTACTCTTGAGTGTCACATGCAAGATGAAGCTTTTCTTAAAGATTTGCTGGACATCCAAGGAGACAATATTTCCTTTGGACGTTTAGCAAAGACATTTAACATTATAACAATAGTAAGGATTCACTTCAGTTCCAACAGTCCTCAGCATCCCAGCAATCCTTCAATCCCAAGAGTCCCAAAAATCCTCAATAGCCCTCTTCTAGTCCAAGTCCTGGCTGAGATTGCATCTGTAATGCAACCAGCTGTGCTTGCACATTGCAGCTCTGACTGCACCCACAGCTGCAGGTCACTCAGGTTTGGTGCCACTTGTGATCTAACACAACACAGACATAGTGCTAATCCTAAAATATAGTCCAGAGATACAGTCTGAAGCTTACAATTCCCTGCCTTGCATGGGTAGTTAAATATTTGCTGTAACTGTAGTCAAGAGTTTGTATTAAATTATTTTTTTCCCCTACAGAATATGTATTTTGGAGACATGGAAGATGTTTGACAGACAGGTGGGTTATTTCGATGTTAAATCTTCTCAGCTTGGTGGTGAAGTTCTCCCAGAACTGTTGTGGCTGATCAAGTGCCAGAGCACTTTTTCTCTCCTCCATTGTCCACCACGTATGTATCCCTTTCTCCAACACTTTTTCTCATTAAATTATTTTTAACAGAGCAGACGGCTCTGAATCCATCTGAGCCAGTGGCTCTGGCTTGGTTTTCATTATTCTCTCTTTTCTTCCCCCTCTTCAGTCACCAAGGCTGCCAAAACATCAGCTATGCCCTTGCCCTGTGAGGATGACAAAGCGTTTTAACCTTGATTTCCTTTCCTTTCTCATTCCTAGAGGGATCTCCAGCCAAAACCACAAATTTGACTGGTGCCTTGGAGACACAATTTTCTACTCCAGACCATTCTCATCTGGCCAAATGAAAATATGAGGTGAGAAGCATTCTGGGCCAGGGAGGATGTTTTGTGTGTGTGTGTGGTTATGCATGGCGTGAGCTGTGTTTCCTTGCATAATTAATAATGTTTAGTGATGCTAATAAATCCCACCACAACAGAGCGTGAGTTTGATGTTCTAGTCTGTAGGAAGAGGCTAGCCTCTCTTTAATGGCTTGCTACCACCTCAATTTTAATAGATTTTCCCACTCCCCAGGTGATATTCCATTTCTCTCCTTACACAGTCTGTACCCCATCTGAGGCTGAGTTCTGCTGCCATTGATGAGGAGCCTGAGCACAGACCCTGCAAGGGAGATCTGAAGTGCACTGGTGGGGAGAAACTTGCCCTTGGCTGCTGCATGCAAGGCTCAGTACCACTGATATTTCAGATGCCCCAGATTATGACCTACTTTACTGTGTATTACTCAGAGCGAATGAGTAAGACATTTCCGAGGATGATAGAAACCCAGCATTTTCTGTGGTAGCAGGGCAGCAGTTCTCTCTTAAACATTAGATCAATTCTGGAATTCTTGTATCAATGATTAAAATTCCCCGGGGTCACCAGGCAGAGTCTGCTGAAGTACTGAATTGATTTTCATAGGCTACAAATCAGATCTGGGGGCTCTAACTGAAATGCAAGGTGCGTGTTCCCATACATATGGGATTGTCTGACTGATGAAAGACTGAATAGCCTCCATAAATAGATTTACTGTTTGGCAAAATTACAGCATTTGTGGGTAATTCATCCAGTACTGGCACCAGAAATACAGTTTCCAGCCTGTTCTGCAAACCTTGTGTGGAGCAGGCCTCAGAGTGAGACAATCATTTAAGCACATCCCTAATGCTGGTGTAACCCCATAGATCCACTGAAGTCACTGGGAGCCTCCTCCCAGCTTTTATGGGCTTTTCATAACATCTTCTATGAATCAGTTTTCCAGGTGTAAGAAGAGAATGTGAATAACAGCTCTCTGCTCCTGTTATTTGTCAGGTCTGTTTAGCCTGGAAGCTCCTCAGGGCAGATCTGTCCCCTGTCACCTGCAGGCCCTGTGCACAGAGCAGAGGTTCCCTGCCCTGCAGGGGAGCTGGGAGCTGCCATCATCCTGTGCTCCAGGTCCAACCAGCCTTAAGTTATGGGAGCTCAAACGTGGGGATTTGTACACCCATGCAGATTTAACTTGCCACTTGATAAGCAGGTCCTGAAAGAGCTGTGGCTCAGGTTTTGGAAAAAAAAACCAAACCAAACCAAAAAAACCCAAAAAACCAACCAACCAACCAACCAAACAAACAAACAAACAAAAAAAAAACCCAAAAAACCCCAAACCAAACCAAACAAAAAACCAAAAATAAAACAAAAACAAAAACAAAAAACAACAAACCCAAAAAAACCAAACCAAACCAAACCAAAAAAAAAAAAAAAACCCCAAAAAAACACACCCAAAAAAANCAAACCAAAAAAAAAAAAAAACACCCAAAAAAACCAAACCAAAGAAAAAAAAAACCAAAAAAACCCAACCAACCAACCAACCAACCAAACAAACAAAACCAACAAAACCAAACCAAACCAAAACAAAACAACAAAAAACAAACCTAAAAAAACCCCACCCAAACCCAAAAGAGTTTTGAAAAATGGAATAAATACTTCAGTGTGTGGGACCAGCTCTTGCAGTAACTGCATGGCAACTTTGTGGACTCAACACTCCTCATTTAGATCTGCATTAATCCATTATTATTTTTTAGTTAATTATACTACTGCATTAATCTTAGAAGATATCTGAACCCAAACAAATTTCTTATTATTCCCTTTAACACTGGCCCTCTTTTTAGATGTATACTGTAATATAATACCAACATCAGAATGGTAGCTTCATAAAATATCAGCATCCTGATCTGCAATTCTCCTGGATCAAAAAATTACCACAACTGAAAAAAAACCCAAAAATGCTTATATTAAAAAAAAAAAAAAAGTAATAAAACAACCATGTTCAGTTGCCTGTTTAATCTGCAAATGAAAGGCTGAGATGACACCAAAGCAGGAAAACACAAAATGAGTATATTTACCATGCAAATAAGCTTCATTAATAGAGAAGAAACTTCTCTGGACCACTGAAAAGATTCCATGTGGGTGTATTTTTCTGCTGTTAGAAATAAGGTTTTCTTTTGCAATCAGCATTGCATAAAGTCATTGGCAGCTCCTGGATTGTTTATCAATGTATGTGTAAATGAAAATTGGATGTAGAGATTAAAAGATTTAGCCTATTTTAATTATGTTAGAGTTTAATATAAGCCTTATTTAAAATTTAAAACATAGACCCTACTTCTTAGGATCTATGTTTTCCATTTTTTGTGTTAATTAAATGGCCTCCCCCAACCTGTATTTTATATCTATTATTTTAAATTTCAACTGGTGGTAGGAATACAATATTCTAACTGGGATAAAAAAATCTATATAGTTAGAATAATCAAGCAAATAAGGATGAGCACTCTGAATAAAAATTAGAAGTTTCCTGTCCTAGTTCACTACCAAATACTTGCACCTAAAAATTGGTACAAATAGCTTTGTCCTTAAGGTTTGTATCCATTCCTTCAAAAACCTCAAAAAGTGAGTTCTGCTAAAATATCTTCAGTATATGTAACAGCTTTGGCTGTAAAATTCTGTTCTAGGCCAGCACATAAACAGGAAGGGGCTTCACAAGGATTGCAGGATGTCAGCACACTGTAGTAACTACTCACAGCAGAGCAATTTTGCAAAATTTCAGCACCCAGTCCTTTCCAGGCTTGCTTGTGGAATGGGAAATGTAATTACAAAATTGAGAGAAGCAAAATTTTTGCTTAACCCCTATTGTAGTCTATTTATAATAGAAAAAAAAAATCGAAATAGACTTTTTTTTTTATTATTTTTCAGGAAACATTCATCTTGCACAGCACACCTTTCTTAGTTCTTACATCCATTGATGGTGCTTTGACAGAAAAGTGGCTAAGCAGATTTGCAGTGGGAATTGCATGAGGTTAAGAGGCAAAGCAGAGCTCCAGGGCCATAATTCCATGATTACCCCTGCTCCTGCTGCTGCTGGGAAGGCATGGGGCAGTATCTGGACTTTCAGGGCTACTCCAGAAATGATCCAGCTCTATGGAATTTTCTCTGCTGCCAGAACATGTACTGAAAATGCAAAATAAATTATAAAAATCTGACTGATATCCTCAGGTTTTTGAGAATCCCATAATATTTTGCTCTGAAAATAATTAGAAAGTGAGGGCACTTGATAAACTCAGTCTGAAGAGCTAATCTAAGTACAAATAAAAGTGGCACACAAAATCACTCAATCACCAGTGATGTGACTGCAGTTGCCCACCTCTGCCTCAGTATTACTCTAAAAAGGATCCTTTTATAATGTGCTCTTCAAAAATCAGNAAAAGGATCTAAAAGAGGCTAAAAAGCCTCTAAAAAGGATCCTATTATATATAATGTGCTCTTCAAAAATCAGAGAAACCACCAAACAGACACACACATGGACACACATACAGCAACGATACATGGATTATTATTTTTTAGCATTTGAACACATGTTCTATGCTCAATCTAACTGGTAAACAATCCAAAGGACTCTAAACTTCGACAGGGTGGGTTTTTGCAGCCTGCTTTCATTTAGCAATAGATCTCTTACTGTAATTGTTACTAATTTCTTTGTTCTGTACATAAATACTTTAATACTTACAAATGAGGCAACAAAGAAAACCAATTTGACATTTAATGTTCCACACAGAAATCACAGACACACTGTCAAGGAATTAATTAAAATTACAGTTACATGATAATGACACCAACAATAAACACTCATATACAGGTAATAAATTAACTCATTAATTCAGCCACAACACAGTTGTAAATAACTATATAAAAATAGCAAACATTTTATATCAGAGCTGTAAACGTTCCCTGTTTTTAATTCTGGGTTTTCTTCTTTGGTTGTTTCCAAATAATTAGGCTTTAATGGGATGTTAAAATGTAAATTTATTAAAGAATCTGTAATAAATTGGTTGGAAACTTCCTAAAAACACTTCAAAAGGTTTCACAGGCTTTTTCAAGGTCTGTCTTACTCATGAAAACAAGAATCACAAAATAAAAACATTGGATGTGCATGTTTACATATAGATACTTATATAGAGATATTTATATATATATAAATATAGAGGCACACACACAAATTATAGACATGCATATCTGCAGGTTCAAATGTCTTTCTGCCAAATACATTTCACTGAGGGGTGCAAGAACAACAAATCCTTCAAAACACTTTTGGGGGGAAAAAAAAATAGGCTACGTGTGTGAACTGTACTCATTCTAATTAGCAGCAATTCTCCAGTTTTTATCAGAAACTGTGGAACTGCACTGCAGCCCTTTCCAGGCAGAACCCCCAGCACAGGGAAGCAGCAGATCCCTGATCCCAGCTTGCACCAGGGAGGACAACCCAAGAGCATCTGGTGTCATTTTGAGCTGCTGTGTCTTTCTGTCACAAGGAAACCCCACCAATCCATCCTTACAAGACACAAGGAAGTCCAAGGGCATCCACCCTTTACCCAGTGGCATATAAACACCTCATTTTGTTTCTCTTGGAGCTGTTTCCACGGCACAGTTTTGGAAAAGAGACCTGACCCCTGTGTGCACGAGGTGCTGCAGGTGCCCTGCTGCTAAAGCTGGGGACTTGTCCTGCTGCTGATAAAGGAGCATCACCCACACAAGCCCACACCACACCTGGATGTTCTATAATCTGATCATTTTAATCCTGCAGCGTTTTCAGTGAAATAGGTTTTGTAGGCACGATGTGATTTTGATTTACTGATCCAGTCTTTGAGAGGGAACTTAGTCAGAGATTTCACTACAGAACAGAACAGGATCACATCTGCAGTGGCAAAACCCATGGAATGCTCCCAAGTTACCAGTCAGGAATGGTTTTTACTCCCCACACACTTATTTATTACAAATGGCTCACTGGTTATTTAAAATGGTATCTAAAATGAAGCAGGATATCACTGAGCCATATAAGGGAGATTTAGATTGTCCAGTATCTTTCAATGCAGACAATAAATTTCTTGAAACAACCTGCCCTAGTTTATGCTTAATGTTAAAATAGGCCTGTTAGAATGTTAAAATAAAGCAATGCTTCAGAATTTAATATTTGGTGCACATTGAGTTTCTTCAGAAATATCTTATTTCCCACCTCACAGTAAAAGTGTGCTACTCCTTAGTAGGAGTGCCACATTCTTCACTTAAACCATAACCAGCTTTTTTTCAGTTGTTATTAATCTATAAATTGTCCAGGCTATGCTTTCCTCATAATAAAATGTATTCTGAGCAAGTTAACTATCTCAGACTGCAAAATATGAGCTAGTTTATTGCCATTTCTATGATAAGTATAGAAATCAGTTTGGTGCTCATGAGTTTGGTAGAACAGGTTCATTACAAGAATAGTAAAGTCTACAGCAAGGAAGGATGTGCCATTCTTCCCCTGGGCCTTGTTCTGAAAAACCCACTGCTGAATGGTCATAAAGTACTCCAAGGGCTTTTAAAGACAAACAAAAATTAGATTCTGCTTAAAATTACAGTTACTTTGGCCGCCTTGGCTGCGTGTTTATGTAATAAAAATGTATCTCAAACCCAATAACATATTGTTTTTAACACTAAACTTAGCATTTCATTGGCAAGAATGACAAGACCATAACATAACAGCAGTAAATTTACATGCATTTCCTGTGTGCAACAATGGCTACTCTCTTTACAAAAATTGCAAAGTTCTCAAAGTTCTCAATTACAGATTAATTGGTATCTGGCTTTTTTGCAGCTTTTTTTTTTTTTTCCCCCCCTGAGTATCTCAAAAGGTAACAGCTAGAACATAAAGTACACTTAAATTGCTTTCCCCTCTAAATATGCCATTGTACCATGCCAGCATCCAATACTATATGTGTGTGCAACAGAATCAGAAACTGTGGGTACAGGCATGATTTTTTTTTGCCATTTGTGTGAAAAACTATTCTAAAACTAATGTACTTCCAGGGGAAAAAATCCCAAAAATACCTAAGAGGATAAGGAACAATTTTCAAGCTATGCAGCTAATTTTCTGTTGATCAATAAGGCTAAAATGATTTTTTTCTAAATTGAGGAATTTGCCAGTGAATTCTCTTTGAGTGCTCTCCTGATGGAGGCAATGTAAGGGGAAAATCCAAAAAAAATCAACATAGATTTTTTTTTTTTTCCATAGCAGGGGAAGGGAACCAGTGAGCCAAGCCAGGCTGATAGGCTCCTTGATAATTTGCTATTTCAGGTGAAGGGAACCAATGAGCTGGATAGGCCTTAACATAATATTGTCCCAGAGTGGCAGAGAGGGGATCATTAAGGACAAGATGGGCCTTGGCGTAATTTTTGCCAACCCCTGTGAAAATACATTTGGCATTACTTGTGGTGAGACAGGAACTAACCAAATTGCTGATTTTGCATCATTTTAAGGCCTGGGAATATATCTACAAACTGCAGCAGAACTGCTGAACTAACAAATGGCTGATTTAACACAATAAAATGGCACACAGGAAAAATAATGCAGGAGCGGCATCGTTAGGACAGCTGCAGAATGAGGGGGAGAGGGACTATTTGAGAGGAACATTGCCTTTGGAATATGAAATTGAAATGTCAATATGGAATACTGAAATAGGAAAATATGGGGGTTGGTTTCAGGAAAGTAGTTTCCCAAAGAAACCAAAAAACCTCTGTACTGGGGAAGTGACTCAGCACAAAGGGTGAGCTGGGAAACTGAGGAAGCAGGGAAGAGAAAGCCAGGACAGAAAGGTTCTGGACTCTTGAGAGGGTGAAAGAAAACTCAGAAAAAATACCAAGGTGGGACCAGCAGAAGCAGAGCAGCATTAAAACCCCTCGCTGGTAGGAGACAACAGCCATGGAAGCAACACCTTCTTCAGGAGCAGTGTGGTGTGAGTTTGGAGCCCTGAGCTGTCAGTGTGGACACCAAGAGCCAAGAGCAGAGCCTGCTGGGCTGGGACAGCCCAAGGATTTGGGGATGCTTGTCACAACCACCACTGTGCCTTTCACATTGCTGTGCCTGGATGCTGAGCAGTGTGCTACAGCTGCCCATTACCATTATCATCATTAGAGTTCTCTCGTGAGGCTATTAGAGCCATTTGCCATCCACTGCCAGGCTCTTAATTACCTCAGTATCCTAATTGTCTGTTGTTATTGATTACTTATGGCTTATCCGTCTCACAGTTAAATATTGATAAATCATAGTTGCATTTGGTACTGCCCTGCTAAAATTTACACAAGCTATTAATCAATGTAAGTTTTTAAAAGCTCTCCTATATATTTCATGTAGTCACAGTCTCTTTATTCACTGTGTGGTATGTTGGTCAATCCTGTCTTTCTCCGTTTGCAGGTCCAATTAGGCAAAACCACTTGCCCCTGTGTATGGAAATCAACCCACACAGATGCTCTTCAGAAGATCCATTCCCAGCTAAAGAGGTTGTGATCAAAATCAGAGCTCATTTAGGAGCCACAGGAAGAGAAAGGAAGTGTGAAATACAACAACTGCAAGGGTCACTGTGCATTTCTCTGAGCACCCAGTGAGTCAGAGTTCAGCCCCCATTCCCCCCTCACTGTGCCCACAGGCAGGATAGGAGGTGGGAGCTGAGTCTGCAAAATAAGGGGTGAGAGGGAGGAAGGTGTTTCAATTTTGGTCATTGTCTTTCACTATCCAATTCCATTTTAATTGGTAATATATTAATTTTCCTCAAGTTGAGTCTTGTTTTGTGTGGGACAATCATAGTTAGGTGATTTCCCCATCGTTATCTTGACCCACAAATTTTTCACTTCACTTTCCCTCTGATGAGGGGAGACCTCATTGGGGTCTGCAGCTTCCTCATGAGGGGAGAAGGACAGGCACTGACCTTTGCTCTGTGGTGACAGTGACAGGACCTGAGGGAATGGCCTGAAGTTGTGTCAGGGGAGCTTTAGGCTGGATTTTAGGAAAAGGTTTTTCACCCAGAGGGTGGTTGGGCACTGGAACAGCTCCCCAGGGAAGTGGCCACAGCCCCAAGCCTGACAGATGCTGTGACTGTGAAGGAAGAGCTTGGATGAGACTTAGCTGTCACTTTGAGCCAGAGAGCCAAGCTTAGTGTAACAACTAACCTTCACCCACTGGCTGACAATGAATCCATCCAATACCTTAGCTAAAAGGAGGAAGAGTTTTATTTCCACTCACAGGAAATTCTACAGCAAAAGTGTGACTACTTTTCTGGAAAAAAAAAATCCTTTGAAGTGTTAGACTACTTTTTTCCACATTTGCATCCAAACCAATTTCCTTTAGGACAGGAAATCTTGGAACTACAACAAAGAGAAATCAGAGGGTTTTTTAATAGTCTACCACTTAGAACAGCTGTATAATATTAAGTACAATTGACACAAAGCATGTCTTGAGAGCAGCTGAAAACACTCAGTGCAGAGAAAATTCCACTTTTCTGCCATGCCTTGGTCTCTTTTCTTAAATTTGCTTTCAGTCTGCCAGGATGAACTAACAAGGAGAAAGATTAGGAAAAAACTGACCTGGTTTGTGGTTTGGTTGGGCTTTTTTAATTTAAAAAAAAAATGTCCTATACTTGTGTTATTTCACCAGCCAGCCCTGACTTGCCTGGAAGCTGCTCACTAAGGACCAAATTCCCTCAATAAGTGGCACAGTACTCACACAATGGGCAAGGCATTCTTGCAGCCATGGTGACAGAGGGCAGCAGCTGAAGATTCCAGGGAATTAACACTCCTTTTAGCCCGTGTTTAACTCAATTCATCTCTTCTCTGAATGCTACTGGTGGGAACTACAAGCAAGGCCTGGGGTGGGGTTCTCTGATCAACAGAGGAAGTGCTGTCATTAAAGGCCACTGGAAGCACTGACTCCCTCCCTGCAGAGTTCCAAGTGGAACTTCATTAAAACTGCAGCTTTGACTACCTTGGCTGGAAATTACAATGCAGGGTTTATTACCTAGTGTAGTCCTCTGATGTACATTTCACTTATCATAGATTATGAATTAATAGAGGCATGATTTTAGATAAAGGGATGGAAGGTAAATGTCAGCAGATGATAATATTCTCTGTCTCAACATAACTTCTCATGTTGACTCTGTAGAACCTTCCCTTGAGGCTCAATCTGGCAGTTTGTGATTTATGAAACAGTTTAAGTTGTATATTTGATAATCAACTAACCCAATTACTTCAGTCATTATCAATCTTCTTGATAATTTTGGTTTCATTCCAATACCTATTGGTGCCTATGAGAAGGCTCTGTTGCTATCAAGGGAAAGTAGGTCACACTTCAGCCTAAATGGGCTGCAATATCTGTCACTGGATCATCTGCAAGAAGCAGAAAGTTCTCAGTGCTAGAAAACTAAGAACACAGTCTTCAGTCTGTGTTTTGGGGCTTTTTGTTTGTTTGTTCTCTCTTCCCCCCCTCCAGACAGCCCCAAGTGATGAGGCTATTGAAACCTGGCCCATGTAATAATCCATCTGACTATTTATCATGGCACTCAGGATGGGCTTGAATTCAAGTTTCCTAAACCTGACAATTTTATTCTAGTTTCTGCAAACAATAATAACAACGACAAATTTTATAATTTTTTTTTTTCATATTATTTATTATTACTGTTGGGCTCTGTGCCTACACTGCTTCCAAAAAAAAAAAAAATCTTTTTATGTCTTTCTTATTTTTATATTAACAATTTCTTCTTTTAGCAGATGCAAACCATTTGATGTTGCTAAGCTTATGCACAGCCATTGTTATTGTTATCAGTATTAGTAATGGAATCATTATCATTCTCATCACTAAAAGCGAGCTCATTATCTGATAAGTCAAAATTTCCTCCCAAAGATCTTGAGGTATTTTATTTTCCTCATTTATATTCTCAGAAGTCATTTCTTCCTCACTTGCTGGAGATGAAAATGCACCCTCCATAAATAAGCTGCCATTCTGCTCATTATGCAGCTTTGATTATTAATTTTTCTCATCTCTTTTGCAGCCCAAGAGTGATTGCATCTTTAACTGGTTTGTGGCTCCCAAAGGATTTCCTTAGAAAAGCAGCTACTGGGGTTAAGTTGTGGTTCTGTGGGTTTGTGACAATGCTGACCCAGCTCCTGAAATCCAAGGGCACTGGCAAGACTGACAGCTGAGCCAAGATCTTGGGGATGAGTTGATAATAAAGACACCAGTGATGAGCTGGCCTTTCCCCAGGGCAAAAGAAAGGTCTGTCATCTTCTCACAAGGGCAGATTGTGGGGTTCTTGGGGCTGCCCACAGGCCAGGAGTTGGCCTTTGATGATCCTTATGCACCCCTTCCAACTCAGGGTATTTTATGGCTTTATGATTCTCCTGTCAGCCAGGTGAGCTCCAGCAGCTCAGAGTGGCTTTGCAATGTTCACTTTCCCTGTGCAAGTGGGTGGCTCTTCTGTAAATCCCAGTTCTGGACATTTATAAACCCTTCCCCTGTGCAGAGCAGCAACCCCAAGGCTGCCCCTAATCCTCACTAGCCAACTGTTCTAGTGTAGAATATTGGCTGTCTTCACATCTGTCTGCAGGATGAGGTTCTACTTTGGCTTTCTCTCATCAGATTTTGTTTCATGCCTCTCTAATTTCTTCTTGACACTACACAGACAATGAGATTTTGTTTTTGTTTTGTTTTCCCCTCAGATCTGCTTATTTGACATGGGTACCCTTTTCTCCTCCACTCTTATGAAATGCCACTTCATTGTGTACCTGGGGTCAGGAACAGTTTAACAAGAAATGCCAGCACATGGAGAGCAGGATATTTGGGAGTAAAATAAAATCAGTCTAGGGCAGAGGGGGAGTTGTTTTGGTTTTGTTGCTCTGTTTTTGTTCTGCTTTTCGCTCATAAAGAAATATTTCTGATGATGTGGTACAGAAAACTACCTGATGTGTGAGCTGTAAGTGGCCTTTTAAAATTCAATTAACTTTATTTAATGGGTTTCATGCATTTGTAATATCAAGGAGTCACATTACTGAAAATTAGTTTCAGTAATGTTCTTATATTACTGCACAGCTATTTGTTGCCAAATGGAAAGAAAGCTAATTACTGGACTTAGTTTCACACACAGATATTGCTTTACCCATCTTCCCTCACACCACATAAGATTATGGATTCATGCATGCAACTAAATAATATTTTCAATCTGAGATTATCTTGACCCCTACAGAAAACAGAAAACTGAGCTCTTCTGTTCATTTAGCCACGAACTTTCACACCCAGGGAAAGAATTTGCATTCTTGATTTCCATTTAATTTGTAGAGTTTAAATTCTCTTTTTTTTTTTTTGAGAGGCATAACAAGGTGCTTTTGCCTACACCATCCTGACATCAGCTACCTAACCAGGCTGTGGCACCAAGCAGATCTTTCTAACAGCTTTATATCAAGAACTCACCATTTCTTCCCAATGTACTGGGCAAAGACCACTTAATGTTTAATTCAGCCAGACTTTTGGAGGAGAAATCCAGATTGAAGCCATGTTTTGAAAGCTTTCAACTTTGCTTCTTCCTAGGAATAACACAAATATTGAAAGGATCTGGAATTTTTGTGCAGCTCTTATAGGTCATTATTCAGTTGGGGAAAAAAAAAAAAGTGGTTTTAAAATGTCACACAAGTATTTTGTCAACAACAGAAATGTCAGCACTATATAATAAACTTTCTAAAGATAAATTTAATGCATGGGAACAAAATTCCCCATTTCAAGGGCCACTGTTCTAGCAGAAAGATGGAAACCAAGGAGTGATAATTTTTAGGGATACATGGCAAATATGTTTCATCATCACTACACTGACTGCACCAAACCTGGAAAGAGCATTGGGGGTTCTTTTTAATGGGAATTCACATTTTCTCTGCATTTTGCTATTAATTGCAGGCTGGTCAAAACTAAAAAAAGCAATATTAAACACAGAAAAAACTGGCAATTTAATTTTGAATTTATACCTGCTTTAAGTAGAGTGAATTCAGTATGTTATGAATCTTGGTTCATTTCAGACAGAGCTGTAGCATATTATAGATTTCCCATTAAAAATCATATTTTATATATAAATATATAACTTTTGCAGTACTTATCTATTTTTCTGTAATGATCTACTCACAGAGCAAACTATGCTGGTTAAATTAGATACATTGCATGAAAACAATCAGAAACAACAACAAAAAAACCCCAAACCAAACAAGGCTATTTTCTTTTATTCCTTCTCTCACCTTAATGTTCTGGCTTCTCTGGTACCTAGTCGAGAAACTAATTTTTAATCTTACATTAAATTTAATACTAAATTAATATTATAGTTAAAGCCCCAACCAATAAACAAGCAACAACTTGTATTTATATATTTTAATGACCATGGGAAAAAATATGGAAAACTTAAAAATTTTGTATGAGGTATATATACATATTTATCATGGAAAGCAACTACAATTAAGCATCATCAGCCAGTTCTTTCCTGGAATTTGGATGACTTAGCTCATCCCAAATCAGCTGATGTTTTATTTCCCACTCACATTCATTCACACCTCAATTCTTGTGAGGTCAGAAAATATTTAACCTGACAAAGAAATTTCAATATGAAATAAGGCACAGAGAGGATTATAATTTTTGGTTACCTATCTAAAATGATGGAGAAATTAATCCAAGCTATTAATTTCCCCTTTCATTTTATCTGAGATAGACCAAAACAAATTACCAGTGTTTCTACTTACATTGTGATTATGGATTGCAAAAAGCTCTCACCTGCATATACTCCCAGCATGGATTAAGAAATACAAAAATGCCTTATTTGTTATCAACTGGATCCCCTGCAGGTGACTGAGGAGTTCTTGAAAATGCTGAATTTAGAGACCTTTAAGACTGATGTCTTTACAATAAAAAACATTGATATCTTCCCTAAATAATTTCAATAAACAATGTCAGAAAATTACAAACATTCTACCCCTAACCCTGGCAATATAGCTTTAGCAGAAGACAAGTATTTTACTTATGTGATATCCTTTTTGCTGGTGCAACATGAAAAAATGTTAGTTATTTACTTGTGTTAGAGATTGTAGAGAACAATTCTTAAAAACAGACAAAGGTTTTTTTAGTGTTATTGAACTTACCACAGGGAACAATATGATAAAAACTCTGAGGTAGGCACAGGAGACTTTGCTCTATTTTATTTGGCACAGCCATATCATGGATATGAGTCTATTACCTTTTGGGAGAAAAGTTGAAAAATATGATGCCTTCATAACATAGGGAGGTGGTGGAGTCACCACCCCTGGAAGTGTTCAAGACATGACTGGATGTGAAATGACTGGGGGCTGTGATTAATGAAGATAGTCTCTATAAGGTGCATAGAAAAGGATTTCCTCACCACTTGTAGCAAGAGTTACAAGTCAACTAGGATAAAAAAAAATGTAAAAAACCAAACATTTATGCCAAGCAAAACAGTAACCAATTGTAAAAGTTAATGATTTCACCTGCAGGACAGAAAAATACAAGCATGGCAAAACTCAGCAAAAATGCAATAGTTTCCCTATGGAAGAACCACACCAACACAAGCTGTGAGCATTCCCACAGTGGACTGGGATTGTTTTGGGTGCCACTTTGCTTTGTTCTTTTCCTCAGGCTCTGTGGAGTCTCACAGTAACTCCAGGGTTATGTGGGGGCTCTGCCTTTGAGGGCAGAGCACAGCAGGCACCTTCCTGCTGGTTAAAAGAGTTCCTTTACCTTCCACAGGCCACCCTGGCTCATGCAGAAAAGCAGCTTTCCACTGAATACAGCAGTGGACTGTAGATCTTGGAGGGTTTTCTCCTGAATTCTCATGAGCAGCTCTGGGCGTTGCATTAATGCTGAATTTCCCCATACATGCATTGGAAAAATAATCCTTACTGCACAGGATAAAGCACTTCCCCAACCTGAAATGCTGAGCAGATCTTTGCAGCCTTCCAGCTGCTCCAGATATTATCCCTCTGTGCTCCTCCTGTTCTGCTTTGATATATGATGCTGCACATGTTTCAGACTTTCAAGTATCATTGATAGATTCAGCCACTTTTGGTTTTTAAATGGCTTTTCTGTCCTTCATTTAGAGGGAAAAAAAAAACCAAAAAACCTTGTAACATTCAACACGTGCTAGAATTGCCAGGAGATAAATTGTCTTTGATTTTAAATGTGTATTAATGGGTCAATATTCTCCTTTCTTGCTATATACAGATCTCTCATTAATTATATTGTCACTAGAGCTGCAGAATGAATTTGACCTTATTCGTTGAGCACCATGTTTTAGTATTAATAGTTTTTGTTCTTAACAGCAATTGGGAAATACAGCCAGACATGGTGATTGATATATTCCCATCTTTACAGCATGGTTCTACTCATTCAAAAGATGCAATATGGAAGAGGGAATCAATAACAATTTCTTTCATTTTTTTCTTTTTTTTTTTTTTTTTAACCCAAACCAATTAATTCATGTACTTGGTGCTGGGTTTATATAAATTTAATACTGACCTGTAAAACTGATTTCCTTTATGTGTCAAATATAATAGAAAAGACCTGAATTTGAACCATCATGCATCTCTGGGTTGGGGTTATCAGCACAGGCATTTGTTCAATTTGTAATCTTTTTTTAATAAAAAGATAAAGTAAATCTATAGCTAAGCGTGTCCAAGTAAGAAAATTTGTCAAGTTAAACGGTAATTTTTTAGGAAGCATAATGTCTTCAGCTCTAAGCAAACAGGTCTAAAATCCTAGTGGGGAAAATAGCACAAATTAACTCAGTTAGCCAGTGAAATATTTTTATCAGGAAGAAATGGAGCACAATAGGAATATTCTGCAATGGATAAAATATGAATGAACTGGAATGTAGACACACATTGACTCAGGTAATACAGCCTTGCTTCACCAAGATATTCCCAGGCATTGATGAAAAGAATATAAGGAAAGGCTTCAGGCTGGAGGAAGTAATCATGAGGTAATAGTAAAGTTTAACTAGACAATATTACAGATTTTTTTATTATTATTATTCAGGCAAATCCAATGGAGTTTTATCAGGAATTTCATTCAAGCTGGATAATAATATCAATGTAACACTTCATTTGAATGGGGGAGAAAAAGGAATAGAAAAGAAACAAGGGAAGGTGTAACTAGAACAGTGTCAATCCACAATGTCCTTGGCACCAATTAGGAATCCTCTGCAGGAATTTCAATGATGCCAGAAGAGAAATCTATGCACAACGAGTCACCACACAGAGAAACAAACAGCCTAACTTCGAGCAAATTATTTATCTCTCCTGCTTGAAACAAAGCAGAATTCATGATAAGTTTAGGATCTGTGAAAAGGGGCAATCATGCAGGAAGACATACAGCATCCAAACCTAAGGCTCAAGGCTTCAGAGAAACTGCTTTCTCTCCAAGAGTGAGTCCTGCTGGCTATTTCCTGCTGTGGCAAAATCAGTGTGTTGCTCCCTTATCCCACATTACTTAGGAATTGCCAAATGACTGTGTTAGTACTGGGAGCCTACTCTTCCTTTAGGGTCATTATGTGTAGAGGAAATCATGATTGGCAGGAGAGAAGAATTTAAATGGAACAGAAACACAGTAATTTTGTGTGTGTGTGTGCATGTGTGGTACTTATATTATTAGTCAGTAGGTTGAATTTATCTTTAAAACCATTAAATTGATTAAAATGTTTATTCCTATAAGAAAATCCAGCTCATGTTCTTTGTAAGAACTGTGATATAAGAAAACAGCACTACATGCCTTGAGCTAATGTATTTCTGATTTATGCTATTGTCCAAAGCACAATCAGAGAGCAAAGAAATGAGACATTTTAAAGGCTGCTGAGCACTGGAGATGTGCAAACAGCTCTGGGTTATTTAGCACAGTTTTCTAGATTGATATGTAGGGGAAACACGCTGCTGAAGGAGGCTGCAGCTCCCACTCGCAACCATAACGTTTGGTGGGCTCCTCTGTAATAAATCAGTCTGAAATCTAAAAAGCCAAAACCAAAGTGAAGCCCCACCAAACCCCTCTGTGAACAACCCCCTGCCAGCTCCTTAAAGTCTGTTTCTTTTCTAAAGTATAATTGCCTTCTGCTTGCATACATACATATGCAGATCCATGGATAACATAAAATGCGGATTTCAGCTGCGTTCACAAAAAAGCATTTCCATCTCTGTGACTTAAAAACAAATGGGTGGGTTCCAAAGGGTCCGTTGTGTTAGCACCCTGCATGTGTTTCAGTTTCACATAGGCCCTCAATCACTCTGAGAACTGCAAAGAAGCTGAAAATTCTACCAAATGGAATCAAGATCAGTTTTGACAAATTGCTTTCGTTTGCTTAATTTAGGAATAAAGGCAGAGACACTTATTTGAATAATGCAGTGTCCTGAGGACATGTCAGCACATGGAAAAATTTAAATTAGTTTGAAGGATCTGCTTTACCTTACCTGGAGTGGGGCAGTATTTCCTATTTTTATTCCACAACAAACGTTGCCAGGGCTGCAACAGAACATGAGGAAGATTTTGTTCTCTCTTATGAGGAAGGGCTTGGCAAGGATCAGATGCTGCTGGGACCATGGATACCCAGCTGGGAAATGAAATACTCTTGCATTTTGTGCTATTTAACAAAACAGCGACCTGTCCTAAAGATGCTGCCCTCAAGGACACTTCAGGAAGGAGGAGGTACATTGGAATGAAATTCCCATGTAACACAGGCAAAACCATCAACTGTAAATCAAGGAATCTGTGCAGCTCAGCCTGCCAGGGGGTCTGACTGGTCTGAAGTTTCATGCCATCTTACCAGATTTATAATGATATGACTGGGTAGAGAGTCTGACTTGCCATCTTTGATCCATTAAAATATTCAGGTACATGATTTTCAAGTCCAAGTTCCCTCTTTCAGAATCAAATTCACCACTGATGGTACAAACTCCAGTGATTCTGCTGACTTGTAGAGCCTTTTCCCATTTGCTCTGTTGTAACTGGAGTGACTGTGACTTTAAACTAGTGTAATTGGGAGTAAAACTTGGCTTTTTATGTCTACTTCTATTTTTAAAATCTTCTCTGTCAAGTTTCATGAGGTCAGATGTGAAGATGAATTTGTTGTTTAAGCTTCTTCCTCCTGCAGGCAAAAAGCTTAATCATTTTTTTTTTTTTCTACTGACCTTGTCTTGTCTAAAGATGAGTCAATGAATCAAGTTACGAATGATATATCATGAATAAATGATTTATGCCGGGTCAGATCAAATATGATGTATTACTTAGGTCCTTGAGTATTATTGCATATAAAGATTTATCCAAAGTGTCATACAATTGGTCAGGGAGAAAATTCTTAAGTCTTTTTACATCCTCTTGGAAAAAAAACCAACATGAAAAACCCTCCAGTATATAACTGCTCTTTGACTAGAGAAATCTATCTTGGCAAAACATCTCTGCCTTTGACAAAGGCATAAGAAAGAGAGTCCAGCAGTCACAGTTCTCTGCTGGAATGCAGGAGCCCCCAAGCATCCCTGCATTCCTCTTTCTTAGCAACCTCCCTTTGCCTTCATCCCACTATCTACAGCAGAGAAAAACAGAAAACCTCTTTAGGTGGTAAGGGTGCTGTGACACTGGCCAGCTGAGAGCCCCCAGGGCCATCATACAACACAGCAATTTGTTTTCATGTAAAATTTACAAGAGTGAGCTTTTCCCTCATAAATTTACTTACAGGTTCAGAACAACTTTCTGCCTTAGCCTTCATTATATGGATTACTCATTATGGGTTCCTAACAGTATTGGGATGACAAACGCCTTCCCTGACACGTTTCTCTGAAAAGGATTGCATTGCAGCAGTAGCCAATGCCCCCTCTTAAGAGATTTTATTAAAGTAATTACAACCTTGGAAATAGTTCCTTATGTGGGCTGGGCTGGAGATCCCTGGAGTGTGTTGGCTAAGGCCTGGCCATAACTCTGCAAAGAAAACTGGGGCAGAAAAGCTGTTAAAAAAACTTACTAAAATATGATGATGGAAACAAAATGAATGTTCCATTAGCCCTCTCCACTTGCTGCTGTTCCCATTCTCGCTCTGTAAATCTGAAGGTTTGTGGTTTCTCTTTCCCAAAGAAGTTAACTCTCCTTCCCAGTTACCATTACGAATTCCAACACTCCCAGTACTGGGAAGGACCTTCTAACCACCACCAGGATCCCACCTGGTGATGTCACATCTTCCTTAGTGAGTTACCCATCATGGTCAGTTATTTATTTACATTTATTATAAAATTATAAAGTGGCGGGCTCCTGCACATGCAATCTGAAGCAAATCAACGTATTCTGAAAAGGCCTTTTTTCTCAGAAATGCTAACAGGTGACAGAGAAGTTGGGTTAATGTAATTATTCTGACAAGAAAGAGTTTGTCTTACCTTGACCAGTTTGTAATGGCACATGGATGGTGAACGCCTCATGGAAATAAGAGCAAAAAATGAAGAGAAATGAATCACCTGTCAAATATTTTGCCCTGTGTTGTGACCAGAAATAAGTACCTGCAGTCAGTTTACAAAGCTGCATCAAATTGCACAGCCTAGAACCAATTCCTTAGGTGGCCAGCGAAGTAAGTGAGGCAGAATTCTGCCAATCCAAAAATGCACAGTTAGGAGGTACAAAGCTGGTTTAAAAAAAAACACAAACAACATGATGTTGCAAGCAGTCACTGCAAATTGTTACCACTAAATCTAAGAATGAAGCATCAGCAAAGTGTGCCATGGAACATCAAGTTAAATTCTTCATAAATTAATAAAAATGTTACATGCCATCAATTTATGTATTGGATTTTCATACTGTAAAAAGGATTATTTTAAAAGATGCCTTTTTATTTCAACTGCTACTTTCCCTGCTATTTTATAATAGTGAATGATAATGAAGTTGTCACTTTACATACAGGATAATAAATTTCCCTGCTACGAATACAAGGCTATTGCTCTCTCACAGGGCCCTGATTATGTTGTGCTAGGAGAGCATGACAAGTGCTTTATGAATGGCACAGTCCTGAAAGTGAACTCAGTCAGTGCTCATTAGAGGGTCATCCTCCCAGAATTTGAAAAAGTGAACCTCATGCGTGGGGGGATTCTCTAATTTTTCACACTCACTGTATAAGCAACACCTGCACATCAAGGTCTCCCAGCAGAGCTCTGCATCTTCATTTCAGCTAAAGCAGAGATCTTTCACTTTAGGAAGAGCAGTGACACATGACATATGTGGAGACTTCCTCAAGTAATTTGACCATCTTTTCATACACAGTCCCACGCTGACAAACACCTGCCTGTCACCCCAGCTGGAGACAAATCCACCCCTATGAATTCCTGCACTGAGGTCTTTGATTATTCAGAGGAAAACCACAGAATTACTGTTAGAAATGTCAACTTGTTTGTGGTAGATGCAGATGGCAACGTTCTTTTTTTTTTTTTTTTTTTTTTTTTTTTTTTTTTTTTTTTTTTTTTTTTTTTTTCTTGTTTCTCTGGATGCTCTATTCCAGTCTGGAATATATAACAGCTCATTTCTGATGGGTATTATACATTGCAGTGTCTTAATAGTCACAGGGCAGTGACCTTCTCTGACATTACAGCCTGCACATATCCATGCAGCTTGGTCTGAGACCAGCTGTAAAACCCAGGTTTCTCCCTGTGTGCTGAGTAACAATCTCCACAGGTTTGTATTATCGAAGCAAAAGCTTGTCTCACTCATTTTGACTACTTTTCAATATTGACATGATATTTATCCACTTACTTTCACTCCAGATACTAGTTCTTGAACTTTCATTCTAAATTGCATAACCACATGAACATTTCTGCTGTTTTATATTTGATATTCCTGTATTTTCAGCTTTCATAACTCATTTCTGCCTATTCTTTCCCCTTCATGAAGAAGATACAAAGTTCTGATGGGGCACTGTGCTCATCATCTTCCTCTCCCATCAGAGGTAGGGGGACACAGGACACTGCACAAAACTGATTTGCATTACACAAAGGAAAAGCAGGTAACTGTGCAAGGGAGCAGTCCCATTTTAAGTTCAGTGCTTGCTGTTAAAGCAATAAATGCTCAAAGGAAATAGGCATTGGCATGGCATTGGTGTGTGTTCTTTTTTGGGCAGGAAAGCTAACCCTGGACCCAATGGGGTAATTGTTTTCTGGCACAGCACTGACCTCACTCAAACACAGCAGAGATGAGTTGGAGGCAGTGACTAGAAACCCCCTGGCTTCCTCTCAAAGTGAGATAGTCAAGCAGTGTCAGGAACGTTTCCCTTTGTTTGAGCTGAGCTCCAAGCAGTGCTCAGCCCTTCCCCTGACGTGAGCTGCCAGCCCCAAAGGAGTGATCTGGTGTGCAACACCCAGGATACAGCCCAGAGCCTCTGGGCCCAGCAGCACAGACACTGAAGTTGGGTAGAAATAAGGTAAATGGACTCCTCAAGGTCACTGTACTGAGAGAAATTCTGCTTTGCTGCCTTTGGGCATCTGCCTCAACAAAGGCTTCAAGGCTTTTTAAGTTCAGGTATTACACCCAGCTTACCTGGGAGCATCCATTGCTGTTCTCACCTTTTGGAAGGAAATGGTGATCCAGTTTGCACTACACATCCCAAAACCCATGTGGCTCCCACCACCTCTCTCATCTGATGGCATGAACTGCTGGAGCTGGTCTGCAGTGCACTCAGGGCAGATTCAGAGCTGGGCACAGGCACCAGAGTTGTCTGGGAGAGAGCCAGTCCTCCATCCTGCACCTCCTGGTGTACCAGAACTGCCCTACCAACCAACACTGCCTTTCCCAGTGCCCACTGCTGGCACTTGGGACTCCCAACCCACTGCTGGTCCCACCAGAACCTGGCCAGAATCTGTTCCTGCTCCCTGAGAGCTCACCAGCCAGGTGCAGAAACACTTCACTGTTACAGCATCAAATTGCTCATTACTTCACTCTCGTGGTTACCAAACCTGCACTTCATGTAAAGAAGCAAATGCCTTCATAATTCCATGGTCCTGCACACCTGAATCCCACATGGATCTCTGTGCTATGACTGGATGAGAAATACATTTCCTAATGCCATGGCAATATCAAGGTTAAAGAAATCAGTGAAAAAGATTGTCTATCTATCTATCTATCTATCTATCTATCTATCTATCTCCAATTCTCTTGGGAGATTCTCTGTTCTATACCAAGCCTGACTACTTGGAATGCTTAGGTGTTAAATATATATTTTTTTAAAAAAAATCCTGCTCAGATAGGTCCTTGGTGAGAGGATAATTGTCCCATCTCTTAATCAGAGCCAGAGATACTGGTACTGGTACCCAGGCAAAAAACCCCATTTTGTTTCAAAGCCATTTTTCATTAGTGTTGACTTCCACAGATTTACCAGCAGGGATCAAATATCAGGGATTTACCTAAAATTGTTGATATACAGGTGGCTTTTATTTCCATGGCACAGGTCTACATGGCTTAAGGGAAACATATCCTGAAGGAATATTTTTCACAAATTAGTCTTTAACATTGCATGAGATATTCCAGTCAGAGCTGCACTTTACAGGGAGTTAATTTATCAAATGAGGTTAAATATCTAGCCATATTAACAAAGTATTCCTTTTTATTTTTCCTTTCAATATGGTGAACAGGAAAGCAGTTCCAAAACCAAAACCCTACACAAACTGGAAATAAGATTTGGAAATACACATTCTTTTATGATGGCACTATTTCATCACACATCTCAAGTGCATTGTAAGCACACAAAAGCCTCCAAGTTCTCATATAATATAAGCAAAAAAATGGAATTCATATTTTCATGAGCTTATAAACCCACTTTATAATCTCTAGACCTCTGAACTACAGGA
Source organism: Rhadina sibilatrix (assembly GCA_013400275.1). Classification (NCBI taxonomy): domain Eukaryota; kingdom Metazoa; phylum Chordata; class Aves; order Passeriformes; family Phylloscopidae; genus Rhadina; species Rhadina sibilatrix. The sequence continues at coordinate 83,124 of VWYO01025306.1, forward strand.
AAAGCCTGATCATCTCAATTTCATATAATCTGAATATTCCATATAATCAAGATTTTCAGAATGGACTGGTTTCTTTCTTCAGATAACAATGAGGTTGTTCAGTTTCTTTTATTTTAGGAGTTTCACCCTGAATACTGTGTGTTTGACCCAAAGTCTCTGACTAGTTTTCAAAATCTATGTTCTCAAAAAAATATAGGGACCATTTCTTCCCACCTGAAAGACCAATTACCTCTGAATATCTGTCTTTTTTATACACCAGCACCTACAAATGTGGATAATTCCAAATTTACCTCTCAGTAAATTATCCCATCCCAGCTTCTGAGGTTCTGTCTAGCTATTTTTTTCCCTTCCTTGCCTTTTTTTCTTCTTCCCATTATGCTTTAATGCCCTGGGATCTCCATTACTGAATCAGCAGCTTGACAGGCATATGCTACAGCTTACTGGCAGAACCAATTATAAATAAGAAAGAAAAGCAAACAAAAAACCCAAATGAATGTAATTCCAAGCCATTCAGTGCAATGTACATTATACACATCTTCATATTCCAGTTTAATTTCTGGCAACAATATAACTATGGAAAAAAAACCTTATTGTCTAACTCACTGTGCATTCACAAAATGACTCTTAGTGAATTTCAGCCCACAGTGACTTCTGTACACTCTCACAAACTCCAAAAAAAATCATATTCAGAGCACAAACAAATAAAATGTGCCTCTTAATCAAAGCATGTAGAATCCACTTACATTAATGGCCAACGTTCTCTTTTTATTGCACTATGCTATAAAAATACAAATTGATACAAAGTAAACTAATTTTGCAAATAAGCTGTTTTATTCAGAGTCAACATTCTATAAAGTGTTGTAAAAAAAATCAACCTTTCATTGCACATTTCCACATAACATGGTGTTTATTGGTTCCCAGAAATCACTGCATCGAGTTTATATTATTTCACGGTCCC
>VWYO01025306.1:84116-100251 GCA_013400275.1 Rhadina sibilatrix
AAAAAAAAAAAAAAAGAAAGAAAAAGAAAAAGAAAAAGAAAAAGAAAAAGAAAAAGAAAAAGAAAAAGAAAAAGAAAGTTACTTAATATTCTGCATTGAGTAGCTCCCATTTTTGGCAACGTGGTTTTACGACGTGAAAATGTAGAAATAGATGGAATGACAGAGTCATCACTCAGGCGTCTCAAATTCTGTGTCAAGGCTTGATAAAGGCAACACAACTTGACAGCTGCTCTTTTGCATACAAAAGGCAGAAATACTTGCATATTCCATCTGAATAGGCAAACCCTGCAAGGTGCTACTGACTAAAGAAGACTCAGCCTGTACTGAGACCGGCACGGACACTGATAACAGCACTTGAGCATTAATCTCGCAGGTGCAGCACCGAGGACACACAATGCATTAACACACACACCTGGGGATGGATGCAATGCTAAAATCTGCCCTCACACAGAAGGATATTATTTTCTACACCTCGCTAAAACACCCAAAAGTATCTGTTTCAAGTAGCTTAACCTGTGCTTGCTCACACTGCACGCAGGCAGTTAAGGTGCTTGGACGTGAAACATTTTCCAAATTCAAGGCAGTTCCTCTGGATAGGGAGTCACATTCATTTTCTGTTTGTCTCAGAATACCAAATCACAGTATGTGTGGTAAGAGTGTGTTGCATATTAACTCGTGCAAACTGCAAATGGCAAACACAGGGAATTTGTGTTCATCTTATTTGCTCTAAGTATAAAATATTAAGGATCTCCTTATTTCCCCTCTAGTGCATTCATACACTACAAGGTGTTTCAGCTGCTGGGGACGTGAAATGAGACTGCATGAAAAAAAAAACCCACAAAACCCAGCAGTATCCAAAACTATTTCAAAATCCTCAGTGTACAGGCTGAAAACACCAAATGTTTGGGAGCCCTTGCCAAGTATTTTATTTACTTTTTTGAAGGATAGGGGCATCAGAAGTTTTTGTAGCAAGTTCACCAAAGAGTCAGACCCATCCACCTCTCCTTGAGGTCACTCACATTGGTATCAGGACTGTGCCACACAAAAGCCAAGTGAGGCTACAAGGAACACTAATTACAAACTGGAAATGCAGTGAGAGCTCAGACAAACCCTCAATATGCCATGTGCCTGTGCTAAGAGCACTTGGAACTGCACTGCTCTGTCACCAGCATGGTCAGGTACAGCCTCAAAGGAAAGAAAATTAACAGGTCTCTGCAAAACGACTGAAAAAGATAAAAATTCTCTTAAATTAGTGCCTCAAAGCATCACATGGCACACCTACAGGACTGCATGGTAAAGGCAGCCACTCCAGCATATACCATATAGAGTAACAGGCAGCAAAGGACCTTCTTCCAAAGACCATGCTTCGAAATTCCACTCAGTCCTATAAAATAATCCACGAGTGATCAGACAAGGTGGTGTTACACTGCCTGAACACTTGAGAAGTGTTCCATAAACATTAAAGGCAGCACACATCTAAAAGAAAAAGAAAGACCAAGACTTCATTTTCAAAGGCTTGCTGGAAAACAAATCAGAGAGAAGAAGCTTAAATAAAACCCTGTTTTTTTAAACCAAATGGATTAGGCAGATGAGGAAGCATATGCATTTACACAGCAAAACTGCTGTTCCACGCCTTTATTCTGATTAAATTTCTTAAATTAAGCCCTTGTATTCATTCCAACCTGTGAAGTTTATAAAAGCATGTCTGCATTAATCCAACATTCGTAAGAGGTTTAAAGTTAATTCCAGATTATATCACTTGTACATACACATTCATATTCTGCCCTGTGGGCTTACTTAACATTGACCAAGAGACTCCTCCCAATTAACAAAAAAAAAAAAATATATATAATCTTGCTTGTAATAATCTGTGTTGAGAGATTAAAGAAAACAGGCAAAACAGAAATAATTGATCTTCTGATACCATATCTTGCTTCTGTGAAATAGTACCCCAGTAAATAATTATGGTAAAGTCAACCCTGTTGAAAAAAACAGTCCAGTAAAGTCAGCAAGACTGAGGAGCAACATTTTCTTTTTTCCAAATCCAAGCAGGTGTACATTTTCTCCAGTTATGACAAGTGTGTATGAGCAATAGTAGAAATAACCAGCAGCAGTGGCATTATAATTAGGAAAAAACCCAAAGGCTTAACAGCACCATAGCTTTAGTAAACATGCAGTCTAATTTAGATATTTTTAAAGCCTTTGCTTCCCAGATGAACACTCATTATTCTTAGGCACTTCTTAGGCTCAAATGTGCATGTTCAAGTACAGGTTTGTGCACGTGGCTTTAGCCCCTGTCATCCTTAATCATGTAAAACACTGCAGGACAGCAGAATTACACACACAAGTTTGGTTTGCAGCCAACATGTAGAGAATGCTGGATGGCTCCTGCAAGGAAAGAGAAATTCCATGCTTACATACTGCCTGTTGCATTTTGTAGTCAGGTAGTACCAATTCTGATTCTTTGTCTGTAATTTCTTATTCATCCAACTTCAGAAGTGGATTCAAATAAACTTCAAAAGTTTATTTCAAAACTTTCAAGATTATCACCTTTCTACACTGCTACTTTTGAGGGAATTTCCTGGTCCAGACATTAGAGAGAAAGAAGATAGGAAAAAATTCTGTTTCCATTCAGTCAAGCTGTAACAGAAAACCTGCTGCTTGCATGTACTCAGAAGTGAATACTTTGAATTTAACAGATGATGTCTCCTTACACTTTATCCAACTGGATCTGAGCAGGACTTTTCCACCACTTTGAGCTCTTTATTACGGTCAGCTGTACCAGGAATAATAATTTAAACTTGAGGGAGGTGAGCTGAGAACTGAATGGGGAACAAAAGGTACGACTGAGATCAGAGAGAGAAAAGAGGGGGATTAACTTGGTGGTTGGCAAATTAAAGGGCAGCTTAAGAAGTGATAAGGAAGTAGAATGGAGACAGAAAACCAGTGGGAATGGCTGAGAAAAAGGTGGTGAGGGATGGAAAAAATCATCACATCGCAAAAAGATGTGAGAGAAGGTGAATGCAGGGGATTGGAGAAGGTGGTGTTAGAGGGAGAAAAAACCAGCCAGATGGTTAAAGCCACCCAAAACTATCACTGCACTGGCATCCAAGTGATTTTTATCATTACTATAACATGTAATAGACCACAACCATGGTGGTATTCTACATTTGAGACATTCACTTGTGCTGCTGGAGACCCTATCTCAAATTTCATAGATCCAGACCTCCAAAAGACAACATCTTACTTTGTTTGGAACACTAATAGTGCTGTACAAGGCTGCCTTCCAAACTCAGGTCCCAGGCACCTCGAAAGGAGATTTCTTCCCAATCCCTCACTTTTCTGGGACTGGCATGACACTGCTAAAATGTCACAGAGTGGCAAAGGGAAAGAACATCTCCCACACTGAATCTGCTCCCTGAGACAGCAGCACAGAGTGCCCACCCCTGAGTGACACAAACAGGGCCTGCCAGGGAGATCTGAACTGCTCCTTGGAGAACACAGACCAGACATTTTCATAGCATCTAGCTGCTGTTAAAGCCAGTTATTTTAATAGATATTTTAATACAATTATTTTGCCTTCCTCGCCACTCAACACAAGCCACAGGGAGCCCCCAAAGTTTGGGTAAACTTAAAAAAAACTTGGTAAAAAGTCAATGCATTTATAGCTACACGTGCTGATGGATGATTTCCCTCCCTGCATTTTGTAATGCATCTTTTGTTCTCCATCAGCCTCCTAAAGTAGAGAGAAATCCCATGACTTGGGGACCAAGGACTGCAGAAAAGACCTCAAAAGATGAGGACATCAGTTTCTATGGAAAAAAAACAAAAAACAAAAAACAAAACCCAAAAAAAAACCAAACAAAAAACACAAAACAAAAACCAAAACAAAAATACCCCCCCAAAAAACGCCAAAAAACCCCAAAAAACCAAAAACAACTTTATGGCTTGAAGGACAAATCTCCTCATACAAACTTTCCAACATATTACAGCTGTGAAATCCTAGAGATGGTGTCTGAGAGTTTTTGCTAAATGAAATGATGGTTACCTTTTGAATGCTTGCAATTACAATAATTTAACAATTCAGAAACAGAGGGAGAAATTTGGAGAAACTGTTACCACGGAAGGAATCTGGCACAGATTGCCCACAGAGGTTGAGGAATCTCCATCCCTGGAAGGAATTCAACAGTAATCTGAACACAGCCCCTCCTGGGAGGCTGTTTTTACCTGACCCTGCTTGAGCAGGGAGGTTGGAATAGATGACCTCCAGTGGTTCCTTCTGTAATACCTGAGATTTAACCTTTCCCCACCTACTGTTGCAAGAACTGAGGCCAGCTGCAGTGCCTCCTTTCACATTTCTAGACTGAAATACTCTCCTAAAAGGTAAGTGAGGCAGTGTAAAGTGTTTGCTAATTTCCCCATGCAATTATTTACATCTATGTTTATGTAGATGTTTCATATCACTGCAAGTAAATTAAAGTTTGCACAACCTTTTGGAGACATAAGGCATTTCTGTGTTTGCATATTTGCACAGGGACTATTTTTCTTGGATGATAAAAACAATTCACTGCCTTTTTTAAGGTTAGTACTCAAAATCCAGCTCCCATGCACTTTCTATTCATCTGGCTTGATTGTACTTTAGCTTTTTTACGGACTCTTTAAAATACATACTAATAAAACCTTATTGGCTTTTTATTATCAACTGTCTCAGCATACAAATATTGCAGGTTGCAGGGGCTTTCTGGTCACTGTGAGCATGACTCTGGATTAAATAGCAATCAATGCATTTGTTATACTGTCTCTGGCAATTGATGCTTCTGAAAAACTAACACATTTTTAGTATCATCCAGGCAATTTGCAAACATCCTTCTGCCTTTAAGGGTGCTCTGTTTATTCCAGTACAACACAGGAATGGAGTCAATCTGGGTAAGCTGCTGTGATTTACTAACAACTTCCTTTAGCTGATATTCCACAGCTGGTTGGGCAAAATCTCCATATTAGAGGCACACCAGGTACTTAGGACCTTAACTTGCTATAAATTCTTTGAAGTCAATAGGTAGGATTTAAAAATCAATGGAAGGATATGGCTCAAAAGTGCTTTTTTTTCCCAAGCTATAATGGTAGAAATATTATCACTGAGCACTCACTTATATGTAAGATCTGAGCATTGAAATAAAAGCCTACAATCATCTGATTCATCTCACCAACAAGAACATCTGATTGTCTCTAGAATAGACAGACATTTACAATAGCAGTGCTTTTCCAGTGGAGTACTTTGGAGTCTGCTATTTTAGAAGTGGTTACAGAAGGACATCAGTGAGAAAACAAGATAAATATTTTATTTTGGAATTACAGAGTTGAGAAATCATCCATGAGGGGATGTTGCTCCTGTGAGATTTCACTGATTTTGCTGAGTACACTTTGGTTGCATTAGGGGTGGGTTTGGTGAAACATTCTAAGGGTGAGGAAGCAGTTATTAAATCCACCTGGTAAGAGTTAACAAAATTGTTAATCTCTCTTTTTGGTCTCCTAATGGCACCTGACCCTTTATAATTTAATACCACAGTGAGGCAGCACTCTAAAGAAATTATGTCACTTAATGAACTGTTAGAGGAGTGGTCCCTGTCACAAACACAATTCAAATGTAGCATGCACAGTACATCCCCAAGCCCCCCAAATAAACACACAATTCAAATGCAGATATTCCAACCACTTAAATCTTACAATAATAAAATCTACACAAGCAAGGGGGTGAACCTACATCATAAACAACGTTTCTCTCCAGAAGTCAAATTCTCTCTGCACTAAACAGAACTGGTGCCAGCATTAGCAAAAGAATCATCATCAATTTTTGCTGATCAGATGCCACAGAAAGCCGGGAGGTAATGATGTCTGAGTGATGCAGTGCCACTGAGTGGTGCTGAGCAAATTCCCCCTACAGAGGCTGCTGTGACACAGCACAGCTTTGCCTCTGGTCAGTTCCAGGGGGGTTTTACTCACCATTCAGAAGAAATGTAGCAACAGCACAGCTGTGTGCACCCAGTCCTGGGCCATCTCCAAAGGGCTTGGAGAGACCCCTTTGCTAAGGACTTTGGAAACAGAAACCCAGATCTGCAAACAGCTCATTTCTTGCTATGTGAACCTCAAGAAGTTTTTCACCAAATTGCACTCAGAAATTTTCCTGAAGGCAATTTTTAAACATTAATACAGACACTTTTCCCATTTTTATTGCAACCTGAAATGTTCCTGTAATGTTTACATGGCAAACTGAGTAACAATACATTTAGCATTTCCATCAAATAAATTATATTTAAATTCTAAGGTATCTATATAAAATTAATTATTTAAGCTCTAAAGCTAGAATCATTTGAGACTGTAAAATTCAAATAGGGCTTACAACTCTTTATATTATTAAGACCTGCAGTTCTCAAATGTGTGTAGCATTCCCTCAGAGGACACTGAACCTCCTGATCCTTTCACTCACAGATTACTTTGGCCAAGAGGCAATGGTGTGATTAGAGCCTTCTACCAATGGAAAAACAGGTTTGCATTTTAGCTCTGCAATATGCTTCACCAGCTTGTGCCTCCACACTTGAATTCCTGGGTGAATTCCTTGTGCTTTTCTGACAACAATCCAGGTCCTATATGCCAGGCCTGATGGAATGATCCAGCCTGGAACAGCGGGTGGTGTGGCAAAGAGTGATGGAATCCCAAAACCTTTCCCAGGACTTGGAGGTCCTGCTTCCATCTACAGCTCTCTGGAAATTTAGAGACCTTGAAGTGAGATGTTTTGGGAATGTTTGGTGAAAATTTGCAAGGCCTGTAGCCTTATAAAGACTAGGCAGTTCTTTCTTTTAGCATAAACATTCAAAGCATTTTTGTGCGAGTGTAATTTATCGATTCACACTCTTCAAACAATCTGAAATAATCACAAAAATTTCCTCTCCAGGAAACATTAGAGAAAACAACTCTTTATTTTCATACAGAAATGGAAGAATCAAAGTTTATCTGTGTTCTCAGAACTGAGGTATTTATTGTTCCACAGGAGTAAAGATGTTGGACTGCACCCATAAAGGTGTTCTGTGCATTTCCACTCGGGTGCTGGATACCCATGGAAACACCACATCCTTCAACTACTTACTCTGAACAGAGTAAGGAAGAAGATGAGCTTGCTGAAAACATTAAGGAACTTGGGTCAGATTTTTCTGGCAGAGGAAATCTCCCCTGGGTGCACATCTGGGGTGCCTCAGAACCAGGGCTTCGGCACATCGCAGGACGTGCTTGGTACTTGGCATGATTGAGCTCTTAGTCATAAAAACATATTTTACATACAAAAATACAGCAGATGTCCTTCCAAAAATCATTTCTGAAGTGTTATTCCCTCTCTTTAGGTTTTATACATTCAGGAGCAGGCATTTGAGATACATTGTGAACAGTGCAAAATACTGTTTTTACATTTCTTAAACCACGTGTTGCAGTCAGTACCTTTAAGCGCCAGCTGAAGGAAAGGCTGAGAAAGGTTTGATCCTCAGAGCAATTCTGGTCCAAGTCAAACTTTTGTTTAGCCAGTTGTAAACAAGTTTCTTAGAATGCAGAGAATCCTCTCATTTCTTTCCAGCTAAGGTAGTCTCAAACACATCAAGTCCTGCTTTGAAGTAAACCTGAGCTGAATTGATGCTGTTCAGCACCTCTGACAAGGCTGCTTGAACGGTCTCATTTGACTGATGTAGTTTGCAGTGCTCCAGTGCCTCTAGCAGTACTGAAAACTGGCTGGTCCTGTCATCCAGTCTGTAAAGAATATTTCTGAAAGGGAACAATGGAGAGAATGGTAAATTTTTTTACTCAAAAACGATCCATCAGATGCCATCAAGAAACCCTGCAAGTATCAGCCACAGCTTACAGATGATACATATTATGCACAGTAAAGCTGATCCATGGCAGATTGGAGACAAATGCATATTTATTATGCCTCTATAAACTGAATCTATTCACTGAACTATGTGTACTTACATTGGAGCAGTTACTAAATCCATCAAAGAAATCTCACATTCCTCTTTGACCATTCAAGATTTTATTCAAAAGCATGAGCCTAAACCTATCACACCCCTCATGAAGGATTTTGTGTCTCAGAAGAATTCCATTTATTGCCCTCTAAAAAGAGTTTGGTTATTGCTGTGAACCCTCAGCACGGGTTTTTGTTTTGTTTTTCTTATCTGCTCATGTTATTTATTTCACACTTCAGAGGTGAAATTCCAGCTGCATTGAAGCCAATGGTAGAACTCTCCTTGCCTTCAGCAGATACTTTATTTCATCAATAATCCTTTGTGGTTTCAGAACAAGAGTAACCCATCTTTAATGTCCCACTCTAGAGGAGAAAAACAGCACACACAGCTAAACCCTTGTGAAACAAAATCTGTGTTTTCCAGCAGCATCTGCAAAAAAATGTAATGGTTTATAGAAAAACAGATGCAAGAGTATTGTGTGATCCCTTGGAAATGTTATCTGTATGAGGTGTGGAGGGCTCAGAATTCAAAGCCAGTCAGTGATTTTAATGGGACTCTTTGAAGCAGGCTATAAATGCTATCCAAAAACAGGTGTAATCATTATACTAATTAGAAGAGCACATAAATATCATAAATCTCCACCCAGTAGCTGCTTTGATTGCAAACAGAAGTGAATGAAATTTGAAACAGGAAAGCTTCAGGACCTTATCCTTAAATACAGGACAGGTGTTCAGGGCAGGGGAGAGGCTGTTTCATGGAGAACCCAGCAAGAAACAGGACAACTCACACACTTTGTTAGTAACCTAGTGGCACGACAGAACAGGCCAAATGGCAACTCCCAATTAGTAATAAACCTGCCAAGTTTATTTACAGAAGATAGATGAACACAAAAGTGCATCTCACCGTTCTATGAATCACCTGACTGCAACTCTGCCTGGGGGAAAGGTAACAAAGTAGCCCAATAAATGACACCACAGAACACCCACAATCTTTTGCCATGTTTTTCAGCGTTAAAAATTGTTTTGAATGAGAGGCCGTTTTTTTTCCCCCCCAAGATATGAAATAACTCCTGTCCTCATAGAGCAATTTTTCAGTCTATGTTTTTACCCCCCAATATTGGGTGCACATCCAAACCCAGCAGTGTGCAGAAGCAGTGATGAGTTTTTCATCCCCTGACAGCAATACATCCAGACAGTTCAAGGGGTCTGCAATGCAATGCATTGGAGATCTGAACAGGGCAGGGAAAGGGTTTGAATCCCACACTGCAGCAGGAAATTTAAACAATAGGTCATCACTGACACACCATTTAGACAGGAACAGGTTAGGAGTATGAGCAAGAACAGCTCAGTGGGGCTCAGTGCCCCATCAGGAGGGCAGGAACAGGCAGGTGTGGCAGTGACTTCCTCAGCTTGCACTGCAGCAGCCACAGGGCAGCCCCCTGCTCCCTAACCACGGTGCAGCTCATACTCAAAGTTACCTCGAGGACTGTCCCAAAGCAGCCTCTGTGATACAGTAAATGAAAACTGTGTATGCTGAGAGCCAGATAAATTCTTGGTTGGTTGGTTTTTAGGGCTAGGCTGTGCTATGGGGAAATACTGCATTTTTCAAAGCAGGGATTGATTTTGCTGCCTCAGTTCAGGGACTCCTGCAGAGATCAGTGCAAGCAGAACCAGGCTTTTGAAGAAGTCTCCTCTGTAGTTCCTGTAGTTCACAGGGAGAAAGAAGCCTGCTCACAGCCCCTCAAACACCTCCAACAGCAAGGACAGAGCTAGAGATAATCACATCTCTTTCTACCCTCAGGAGAGATCTGGGTGCTGGTGGCTGGGAGAGTTTGACTGAGCTGGAATTCTACTCCAAATGCCTACAACACCAGTGCCCTGATCTGTGTGAGGATCCCACTATTCCTTTAGATCAACTTGTAAAAACTTGGTAAGACAGCAACCACCAGCAGAGCAACACTGACTCAGACTGCCAGAAACAACTCTAGAGAGGGATGGTCTGAACATTGGAACATTTGGGGACTGCTGAGACAGTGTTGGTGGTGGGTAGGAACAGACCTCATGTCCCATCATCAAATGCGCTCTAAACAAGGCACACAAGCTAAAAAAAGATGGTTTACCCTGACATACAAGTGTGGTAATACAGTTTAAACCTACTGCTGTGATTCTGGAATCACTGGAGATTCTGTGAAATACACAGTCATGTGATCCAAGTTAAAAGAAGTATTGCTAGTCCACCCCTCCTGAATGCAGGGCAAATTAGGGTCTGATGAGAGCTCAGTTGTTTGATGAATGAGACAAGCAGTCTACCGTCTTAATTCTAAAATAATATCTTAACTTCTGAAATAATAACATGACTTCAAAATAGCTGATTACATAGTATGACAGAACCTCATTTATATTTTTATGTATGCAAATAATAATAAGTAACATAATACAGCACCTGTTTTTTTTTTTCAAATTTTCTGCTAGGAGTTCTCACTGGGATCTTGTATTTTCCAATTACTTATCTTTGCTTGGCAAGCCATGCCACCCCTTTGTTGAATAAAATGATTTCTCTCTTTATGCATGTTCATGAGAGTCAATTTATACAAGTTTACTTCTTATCTCTGTTGAAGCTTCATCAAATGAAAAAAAATGGTCAGTTCAGTTTATTACTTCCAAGCCTTTACAAGTCAGAAAAGTGTTTTCATTAAAGATTACACAGGGACTGAAAAATAAACCCCAGCCATTTCATTGACACAAGGTATCACCATGTGCCCACAACATGCAGAATGATAGCAGGAGACTTTAATTTACACTGTGAAATTCAATTACTTAAACATTCCTTAACACAAATTGGTTTTGTAGCCTACACCCTTAAAACAACAATTCCAGCCTCTGGCCTAATTGCTTAAGTATCTACCTTCATCTTTAACTGTTTCATCTTATAAATATAATTCACACAGTCAGCCTGACCCCCACAAAACAAAAAGATGCTCCTAAACAGAAAGCTGCAATACATTACTGATGACACTGATGAAATTACAACACACATCATTCATCCTAATGGGCTTGTTTCTATGACACATCCCAGTGACCTGAGAAGTGTAACACTGAGGTAGGAAACCTAATTAATAACTTCAGGCAGTACCACTGAAAGAGATAAAAAGGGCTACAAACAAAACAAACAGCCTTAGCAAAGTAAAGAAACTATAAACAGAGCCTCTTCTGTAACTTTCATAAGTCCTTGGCAGGCCTAGGAGCACCAGCATTCCTGATCAAAATAATGCCATTAAATAATGCTGCTCTACATAACCACAAACAAGGAGGTACTGTCACACCCACCAGAGCAGAAGGAATCTGACAAATTCTAGAATGACAGATCACACCAGAAATATATTGACTTTAACACAGCTTCAGTATTAGAGCAGCTGGACAGTACGAGATGAAACAAGATTACCTCATTATTCTTGTCACGAAAAACCATTTTTTTTAGCTTACAGGAAAATTTTGTCTGTAGGTGATGTACAACACTAGATGAATTATTCAGGCACTTACAAACAGACTCCTATCTAACAGCCCACATTTGAGATTTTGAAAAGTAATTATTAAATCATTAGGACATGATGGTAAGTCTACTGTCCCACATGAAAATGAGTGCAGGTTTTCTCTGCGGAATCACAGATTTCTCTGCGGAATCACAAAATTGTTTAGAGAGAAATGCTGAGGGCAGCCTCTGTCTATTCCAGTTATAACACAATGTGCTATGATTTCAGCATCCTCACAAACTCAATTTTATAATTCCCTGAATTGTTTTTTCTTAAACTCCCTAAGGAAAAAGTAAAAAAAGCACACCAGAACAAGGATTCTCTGAATTTCTCTCTCTCCCAATACTGTTCAATTTTGAAGGCACTTTTCTTACATTTAGGAGTCTGTTTTCATTCATGTTTGTAAGACATAAAATATGATTACTTTGGTAAATAAGTAAATGCACTCTAATAATAATATTTACACGTTGGGACTTCCAGTTCCAATACAGTGGTTATTCATTGTAGGACATAAAAATATCACAAAATCTTCTTCTCAGGAAACAGCACAAGAGGATATATACTGGTTTATTTACACGAGTTTGCACCTCAGAAAATTTTGCAGTGAACATGCAGAAAGTTTCCTTTCTTCCTCTGGGACCCTTATCCTTTGATCTCCAATGGTTCTCCTCCTTTCTTCTCTTATTTTTTTTAAACCTTTTTGACATCTACATGCAGTTTTGTTATCTTACCTATTTTATTTCACAGCAGCATTGTGGCAGAAGGTTTGTAATTATGAAATTATAGCTACTGGCCATGTCAGATGAGCTTTTATCAGGAGGAAATACACGCCCTGGTGAAGTGTCATTACATGTCATTAGAGCTGATCCAGAGGAACCCCTATATTTTTGTTTGTTTGTTTTCCAACAATGCTCGTTCCCTGCTGGACTGAACACTGGATGTCACCAGCTCTGGGGCCATGGGATGGAACAACACACACACATGGCTAGGGAAACTGGGGATGTGCCACCCTGTGGGAACACACAAGACAGAGAGTAAAACAGACTTAATTAGCACGGCTGGTTTGACAACCAAGGTGCCATGGCAGGAACAAAGAGAACTCTGAAGATTACAGAAGATGGGATTAAACCTGTTCAGGGGAAGAGAGGAGATTCAATCAAACTCTGCAAGCAAAAGGTGTTGTAAAATGTGTAAGTTGTCTGTATGATCTTTAACCAGATTATTGTAATGGAAAATTATTAATCTTCCTGAAATGGTATATAAGTTTTTGGAAAATCTGAGTAAAATCCAATTCTGATCACTGAAAAAATCAGTCTTCCTGTCATTAATCATTAATACCACCCAACCACTCAGGGCAACTCAGCTGTAAATATCACCACTCCCACACTGCCCTAAGTCCCCACAAACCCAGCATGACAGTTTTAAGGATCCCCTGTTTGTAATATGTTGTTCCTAACTTTTGTTTCCTCTCCTTTTTTAAGGAGCCATCAACTGCCTTCCCTCGGTGTTCTCGTTTACAGGCTGCAAATGGTTCCACCAATACATATTCCAGAAAGTAATCATGTACACTCAGAGGTGAGTGTCTGCCTGAAAGGGATGCATTTGCATGTTATCAGCAGCTGATAAGCTGATAACTGAGATATCAAACCCAAAAAAAGTCTAGCCAACTGAAAGGCATTTCAAAGGCATTGCTATGTGACAGTGGTAAACCAGATAAACTCTCTCCCTGCTAAATACAATTTTTTCTTGCATAAAGGACAGGCATTAGGACACCTCTAATTGAGTCAATTATAGCAAATGGAGGTTGTGGTAAGTGTGCATGGACAGAATCCTGCTGGGACACGGGACCACAAGGAGGTAATTATTCCAGGTTTGAGTACATTTCTGAGAGGTCAGTTTTAAATAGGGCTTCTTTAAAAAATTAATCCCGATTTTGGCAGCTCTGTGAAGTGTCTTGACACTTGGCTTAACTGCCTGCCAAATAAACAAAGGGAAAAAGAGAAGCCAAACTGGAAGAGTAGTGGGTTACAAGATACATATCTTTTATTTCCCTGCAGTTCTTTTTGATTACAGGACTTTTTGAAAGTAAGGGATGCACTGTCCTGAAAAACACTAATCTCTCACTGAAGGATCACTAAAGCCTAACCTAACCCTAACTCTAGCCCAAGTTTCAGCTTGATGCACCTTGACAACTTTGAATCTTTGTGAGGGCCTTGAGTGCACCAGCCCCAGATTCCAAAGCACATGTACAAGCATTCAGAATCCTAACGGGAAAGCAAAAACTCTATAAAGAATTGAAGCCAAGAAAGGTTGCTTGAGAACTTTTTTTTTTTTTTATGACCAAAACTCAACATTCACAGAAAATATTCACTATCATTTCTGTTCTGAAAGATGTACAAGGAAGGAATTCTTTTGATAGTTAAATATTTCCTGCCAACAGAAAAGATTGACATAAAGTAGAGCTAACAATGCTGAGCTTGATTTTCTGATAATAGGAGAGTGTTCTGCAATGGCTTAGAAAAAAATGCAATACTGAATCTATGACAACCTGTAGCCAAAGTTTGTCACTTTTGTTAAATAAACAGTAATTACATCACTTCCTAATTTTTGTGACTTTTGATAGCAAACAGTGTCTAGTAAAATATATAATAACCATGAACAAATGGAAGCTGGCAACTTGAGGCAAGTGGCAGATCATAAGAGGACTGATGTTCTGGAACAGCCTCAAATAAGAATAATGGAGCTAAGAAGCCTGACTAGCTTAAAGGCTGAGCTTGAGCGAAATCAGGCTGCAATGAAGGATCTTTTTGCCAGTGCTGAACATCAGCATTACCATGCACTCAGTTTTTTTTCCTGCTGAAAATTTGCTGAGTTTAGGAGCTGATTTCTTTCCTGCTTTGGAGTAAACAAGATCAGTAGGTAAGGAGAATCCAATCTACAGCTTGAACAGTACAGAATGACTTCACAGAAATGAAATCAAAAAATACAAATAGGATGCATTTGTTCTTCACAAGTTGAAAGTCGCTATTTATCACCACTGAAGATCAGTCCTCTAACTAAGCATTATTTTCTCTAGGGCTTTACAGAAATTAATTAAGCAGCTTTATGTAGAAATTCTTTAAGAAGCCACAGAACCCACTATCAGAGTCTTTGCCACCGAGCTCCCAAACCCTGTGTGCAGCTGATGAGAGAATGATGTATACCCCATGGAGATGTAAAAATTCCTTGAAAATCCACCAGTAGTTTTTCTGTGGCTCCTCAGAACAAGGACTTCCATTTATACTCAAAAGAGTGATGATGCATTGAACAAAATTGATAAAACCGTATGTTAAAATGTTGTTTGCTGGCAGCAACTGGTATGAAATATTCTTTGTTAAATTTCAAATAATGTAGCTGTTGGTAACAAATGTAAGCATGTTGTTCTTTGAATGATTTATGCTACACTTGCTTTTCAAGTGAAAGAAACATATGCTTGTGTGAATAATTTGGAGGAAACTCTCTGTCTTTTAAGGACATCTGAGTCTGAAACACTCGAATTCAAAGCAGATGTGCTACTATTTTGAAGAACTTGAGGGAAGTGAATTAATAAAATTATTTCCAAATGGCCCACAGCTGATGTGCTGATGGCTTCATAGGGCTTTTTTTTTTTTTAATTTAGAAATCATGTAAAACATCCTCTTCCTAAGGAGGAATCCCATTCCTAAACAAAGCAGCAGGCAGTGTCCAGTGCTTAATGCAGGAAACTGGCTTGACCTTGATCTCCAGCTCTGACCCTGACTGGGTTTATCATCCTAAATAACTCTGTGCCATGTCACATGAGGCCATTACCACAGGTCATTATCACAGGAGTTAACGAGGGATAAAAGATTATGTCATAATACATAATACATCTTTAAAGAAACGCCTCAAGTTCTATCATTATTACCTTCTGTGGCAGGTACACACACAAAATTAACACTGCTTTTAAGTCCCAGTTAAGGTAATTTTCCTGTTAATGATCTCATCAACACATTTCTAAGCTCTGTTGCCTGGGTAATATGTTAGTGGGGGAATATTGCTTATTAACTATTAGCCCAATGAATTCCATTTATTTTTGTACTATATTCAGGAAGTGTTCTTGGCTAATATTTCAACCATACACAGTGGTCGAAATATTAGCCACCATAGAGAGTGGTTCTTTATCTGTCATGATCAAAAATGTGGATCTAGAAAATGTTACCAGTCCTACTGTTCATAATAAAGATAAAATAATGTATAAAATATTATGTTTCTGACATATTTAATAAATGAATCAGAATCTAATAGTTTGCATAGCTTCCTGAGATCACAGTAGATTTTTTTTTTTTTCTGGAACTGAATATTCTTGCCCTATTTAGCACCATAAGTGCAGACCAAGCAAGATCTGCCAGCAAGGGACATGGAGTGGAGCTGCATCCCAACCACAAGACTTGCTGGAGGTTGGCATGAGAGCTCTGCACTGAGCTCACACAACAGCTGTGCCAGGGCTTTTACAGTCAGCACAACTGCTGTGAAATGGGCTAAAACATCCAGTAAGGACGCATATTAAAATAAATGTCATTTTACCAGAAAAAAAAAAAAAAAA
>VWYO01025306.1:100295-156485 GCA_013400275.1 Rhadina sibilatrix
TTTTTTTTTTTTTTTTTTTTTTTGCAAGGCCAAGACCACGTACACTCATGGGAAACATGAGGAGTATTATTTCCTGGACACATTCTTGTCTTCAGGACATTTAATGCTGGGTTAAATTACAATATAATAGTATTTAAATAATATTTACTGGATCACAAACATAATGGTCTGATGTACTGTACAGAGAGAACTCTGCAAGTATACAAATCAACCGAATTAAAAAGATGGAAGAAAATTCAGGAGAAGTACATAGAGGACAAATAAATTAATGTATGCAAAACCAGGTTTCCCTTCATATCAAGGAAGTGAGAAATCTGTTTCCAAGCCATGACATAATCCGTGATTACAGAGGTTTTCTGCTTTTGCAGGTGTAATGAAAAGATTTTCATGTTTCCTGTTTAAATAAGCTTTAAAGTCTGCCATAATTACAGCTCTGCAGATGGCTAATTCAGTAGTATTTATGCAGCAAATGCTCTTTAAATAGTAAAAATTTACAAGACAACAAATACAGTCATTAATTCGTGGCCATTACATGTATGGGTGTTTCCAAAGGAAAAAGAAAAAAAAAAAATCTCAATTACTACTCAGATGGATCAGGTGTTCTGAGTGTGACTATCACTCACTTTATTGCATCTCCTCAGTATTAAGACAGGGCATAATTCAGCATCGTTATCAGTGATGAGAAAAATAATAACCATAGCAGGAATTTGTGAGAGCATCATCAGCCTAGTAAATGCTACTGGTGTGTGCTAGGAAAAATGTGCTGCTCCAGACTCACAACTGCAAAAGCCACAATCACACTGCTCAAACACTGTAAAGTCCAAAGGAATAAGGCAGAAGAAAATGGGGAGGCATTTTGGGTGTAAAAAATACATTTGGACAGGTGGTTATCAGAGAGAAGGGAGCTGAACAACAACTGCAGGTCTGAGAAACACCAGAGGATTAGACATGGAAACAAGTAATGCCACTGTTCATAACTCCATTTACAAGCCATGAAAAATATCATGGATGAAAAGGAGTTGCAAGTATTGAGAGATGCAAAATATGGGGGGGTGTCAAAAGTGAGTTAGGAAATCATTGCTGTGTCAGAAGACAAAAATTCACTTATTCTGACTGAGTGGCAAAATCTGAGGTATGCTGTTCTACAACAAGCACACAATTCTTTCCTTCTCCCCCAACTTAATTCTAGCATCGCATTTACAAATTGCACATGGCAGATAATAGAGACAGGACATTATCTACTGCTGCCAGTGAAAGATGAATTATTTCAGTATTTCCCCCACTAAGGATCCTCAACACCGTATCAAATCACTCTGTTCCACATCATACAGAGCAGAACAATAAAAATACTCCATGCATTTGGCTCAGGTCGGTCAAAAAACATCTCAGATATTACTACAAAGGAGACAGGAATGTTTTCTACTGGAAGTCATAAACAAAGAATTCAAACTGAAAAAAACAAATCTCCAGAGTTTATTCAATGAGGCAGAGCTACTGTCTTGGGTAGAAACTCTGGGCTGGGGCTTTGTTTTATTTTGCAGGTGACATTGCACTCCATGTTTACCCACGTTACTGTTTAAGATTAGCAGGATATTTGCATCTTTAATGCTTGTCCTCTGTAAATCCAATGAGCAGCTTGTTTACACATGGAGATATAATAAAGTCTTTAATTCTCCTACTAAACATATCTCTAGAAACTAGACTCTTAGGGCATGTGTGTTTTGAAACCTGAGAATCTGCTGCAGTTTAGCAGCAAAGCAGAAGTAAAGCCTGCAGAATATGCACACTGAATACACATGTCAGGAGTGTGCATAACAAATCTCAGTCTGAAAGGAAAATATTTGTTCTGGTGAACAACACACACTTGAGTGGCACGAGTTCAGCGGCATGCCAGTTGCCTTTGTGAGCACCTACTAAAAACTCCTTTTGATTGTTCTTTCATTTCATTGTGTCAAACTCAGGGTGCTCAATTTATCTTTGCTTACTGCCAGTATTTTCTTCAGTGCATTAAAATGTAGGCATTTATTGTAACTCTTTAGCCCAACGAAGTGTTAATGTCACACTTGGATATCCGTGATGAAAAGAAGCAAAATGAAGAAGTTTAACTGGTACAAATGAGCAATAAAAACTGCTGGAGGTCTTTGCTGAAGACACAGATTGCTTTCAAAATCCTTGCTTTTCACCTACTTACTACTCAATTCACTCAATTACATCTATTAGACAAAGCACAATCACCCCTGTAACAATTCCATAAATAGTGGTGGCAGATGCATACAGCCTTAATGACAGGATAAACTTGCCATGCTAAGATAAAACTTTTAAAATAAAAGATTTTACATGAGTTGACTTTGATTTTTTTATAAAACTGTTAAAAGAATTGTCAGTCAGGACATAACTGATCCTTAGGCAAGGGTCCATTAAGCAAAAAATGCACCTAACTGGAGCAGAAGTGACAGCCTGAGCCCCTGTACACCTCTTTTTGGCTTTAATTTTAAATACTGAAGGCACAAATTGTGATTTTAATAACTCTTCTAGGTTTGAAAATTTTGGGGGAGCATCCCAGGGGATTCTAGGAAATCCTGCATCCTGGATCCATCTGGTACCAACAGCACTCACCATACCTGAAGGTTAGACCTGCACCTGATGAAATGTGAGACTGAGACTGGAGATCTCCCTGCACCGAGCGTGCCACGCCTGATTCTGCAGGAAGGTTGCTTTATTATCTCATTTTTTGTCACTATTCTTGTGCATTGAAGAGCTCTGCCTTTCAACACAGGGAGAGGCTCTCTGTGAGCACCTAAGGAGTGCCCACACAGACCTGAGAGATGGCTCAGCAAACACAAGAAGTACAACAGAACATACAAGGAACATGCAGAACCCTCCCACTGAGCCTAGGCAAACACAAGATTTGAACTCAGGATTTATGAAATGAACACCAGGCAGATCCATGCTGTCCTGCTCTCCCTGACAGTGGTGTCAGGGGTTTGGTTGGTGTTTTTGTTGAGGGAAAAGTGTGCAAAAGCATGACATGATCAGTATTTATGGAATCTTTTTATGGCTTTGGTGAGGCTGACCATCTCATGGAGAGGACAATATGCTTGACATTTTTTTTTTCCCCCCTGTACAGTGCCTCAAGTAACAAAGCCTCTCTACATTATCCTTGTAGATGCCACTGCTGTGTAATTTATGGTTATTACCTTTAGTAGCAAAATGTGCTCATCAGAAAACACACAGAAGTGTTCCACACAAATATACATTGCAAGAGTGGAAAGCAAGAAATGGCTAAAGGTAAGAAACAAATGGATTTCTAGTGATTATTCCATTAAAAACATGACAAATTATAAATCCAAATAATTACCAGTATTATGATTATGCTATGAGAAACAAAAAGAGATAAATGAAAAATACCAACAGCAATCCTATTTTATTCCTAGACATTTATTCTGGAAATAGAAAATCTACCCAGGGTTACCACTGGGGATCAAAGAAATATTTCAGGTACAATAAAACTCAGCAATTTTCTCCTAACCCCAAATCAAGTCCCAGGGTAACTTTTGCAAAGCAGGATATTCCTCAACCTATTATTTTTCATTCTGCCTAAATTTCTGGATAAGACTAAAACACCCTGATTAAAGCTGTACTTGTGTATTTCCAGCTCAGTTGGAAATAGAGATCATGGGGAACATGTGCTGTTGTCAAATTTGCAGTTCAATGTCAGGAAGTTCAGGGAAAAGGGATGAGCATCAAAACTACAGCATTTACTGAATTGAACAACCTGCCAATGTCAATCATCATGACTTAAATTTCGTCAAATATCCTAATCCAATTATTAAAAAAATCAGTAATTTGAATTCTGCTAGTAAGTTTGATTACATTACTTCTCATTGTAGATGCATAATGTATCAATTATGCCCAAACATTGCCCTATGACACTGAGTGGAACGAGGCATTTATTTTTTTTTTTAAGAACCTATATACAGTGAGAGACTATAGCTATGGGAATGTGTGTGCAAAGTAGAAAAAAATGATATATAAAAGATGTATCAGTTCCCCTGCAGTGGGGAAACACAGGAAGGTTGCAACACTCCTGCAATAAAGAAAAAAATCCACCTTTCTTTTTAATTCAAGTTCTAGGACAGAAAACATAGTATAGAACCAGAGAGCTGTGAATTAGGACAAACACAAGGCTAAAAATGATGCCTAAAACTTCAGCAAATTTGTCAAGTGCTTTGATTGAGGTTGAGAATATGAGTCCAAATGGGTATACAGGAAGCAATCATTTTTTCATGAAGAATACGTCCTTTACTGTGCACACAAATTCTTCCTTCAGAAGGCTGTAAATTACAGTATTTATGGAATCTTAATGATCTAAACACAGTTGGAGCCTGAAGGTCAAGGCTGCAAACTGCATCCTAAATTTCTGTTTACAGATGAAGCACAGTATTTATTGCTGTACTGCTTGTGCTGCTGTAGTTAAAGGGCTGCCAGCATTTCCATTATAAACCACTATTTCAGGGGTTTATAACTTGCCTATCAATCTTCTGACTGGGATGAAACATGGCATACAAGGTCCTGGCTGTGAGACTGATTTTTTTTTTGTTTGTTTTCTTTACCAAATGACAAAAAGAATAAGCTTAAAGTTTTAAAGGGAAAAAAAAAAAAAAAAAAAAAAAAAAAAAAAAAAAAAAAAAAAAAAAAAAAAAGTGCATCAGGTTCTTCAAGCATTTCCAGTGTTCTCAGGACACAATTATAGCTTCAGAACACAAAACACATTCACATAACTTCATCAACTGATAGAAGGACTTTCAATCCCTAAAAAATGAAAAATAATCTGAACAAGACTTATAGTTAGATGCTTTTTATTTTTTTAATTAAGTGAACGTACTTGAGATTTTAACTGGCAGCAAAGGACATCAGCAATCTGTGTGTCCTTGATTCTGTTTATCTGTGTAGATTTACCATTAAAGGTAACAATTACACACCTTGGCACCATACAAAGGTTGCATTCCTTTTAAATGAACATCTAAATGATTATACACAAGGTGTCCTTTACTGTTGTATATTCCAGATGATGTCAGGTAAAATTATTCAGAGTGAAGTCAAAGGCAGTGTTTTCTCCTAGACTTTGAAATCTTGTCCTGTTAAATCTTGTATCAAATTTAATTAAATTGGAGGGCAACAAAGTACAATATTTTCACTTCCACGGTGTCTACTTTGCCAGTGTGAAAGCACTTTTGCTCTGTACTAAATACTGTGGAGAGCAGGTGAAAAAATGGTTACATTATGTTTGCATATCTAGTAACTACATTTTGGTAAATAACAAACAAAAATGCAAGCACTGCAAGAACTGAAATACTGGAAGACCTCAAAACCCCTCTCCTTACAATCAATCTTAAGTTTTGATATAATTTATTTTTACAAATAAAGAACTGGGCCAGATTCAACAATGTTGAATGTTGCTGTTGCAATGCAACACATACATATTACATTATTATTAAACACTTTTATGGCTCTGTTGCAACACCATTCCAGTTCAGACAAGACAGACAGCACTGCCAAACCTGGAATATTAGACTTTATCTAATCCCATTTTGGCTTATTTCTTTATGTTATAAATCCAGTCACAGCAGGAAGGAAGTAAACTAGCCCCTCCCCAAATGTAATTATTCTATTTTCTTTATTACAGCTGTAGGGCTTTCATTCACTGACACTTTTGAGTTACCCATAAGTACCTTGCTTTTTTTTTTCCCCTTTGCTTTTGTTAAAAGATGACTGCATTGGTTTTACACCATTGCTAATAACTGGAAGAATCCCTCCCATGGCTGGAGCTTTCTGCTTTCCTTCCCCACCTCTACTACCTGGTCTGTTTGATGTCCACTTCACACACTCACTTGCATGAGACACTGGATGATTTTTTCCATCAACTGAAATCAAAGTGCAGTTTTGCTGCTTTAGTTGCTTCTGGTGAGAGACAGAGACCTGCAGACTTCTTAGAAAGTAAAAGATGGGATGACTACGACATCTTAAAACCAACCTGGGTAGTGCAGCTGAATACATATCAGAGAGTAATTCCAAGCAGAGACAAGATGCTATGAACAGTGACTGACTCAGGCCTCCTCATTAACTGAAATGTACTGCCTTTAACTCCCTGAAACACATCCAAGAACGCTGCTATATAATTAAATATGTTAAATAATGCTACGGAGTATCTTGTACAATTCTGAATCTTCAATGAACTGTACAAAGTTTTAAATAAAATATAGGTGGAGCTTGTCAAGCAGCATTAGACTTCAAAATATTTTCTTCTGCTTCTGAAAGCTTCCTGTACCATCTGACACGTGTTTCTACCACGCTGCCTGGGCTGCCATCACACCGTACGTCTTGTTAGCAGCAATGCCATGACAGAAATGCTACACTGCTGCATTCTAATGACCCCTTGCCTCGCAATGAATTAATGCTTTCTGCAGAAAGGACGTGATAGGAAAAAAAAAAAAAAAAAAAGCTTTAATTTTGGGCACTCAAGCGAGGTTTTCTTTTTTAAAGACAGCTCTGCAAACCAAGCAGCGGCCAACGCCGTTTTAGCTCGGCTACGGAACGCGTGGGACACCGCGCTGGCCGTACCTGTAGAGTCCTGGAGGAGCTTGGTGAACCAGGAAGCTTTTCTCCAGGCCTTGCAGCACATCATTGAGCATCCTGACTCTGCCAGGAGCTCGCTCCTCGGGGTCGTTGGCCGGGCGCATCTCGTCCGACTGGAACAGCTCCGCCGTGTCCCTGAGCCGCGCTGCCGCCGCCAGCAGCTGAGCCACGCCTGCCTCATCACCTGGGAACAGGGACAGCAGGACACTCACCACTGATTCACACACCACTTATTGCTCTCGCTTCCAAGTCAAAATTAATAGCCCAATTAAAAACCCGAGCCTCTTTTCCCCCTGTGAGCTGCACGGAATGGGTCAAGGGAAGCCACGGATCACTCCGTGTAACCTCTGGTCTGTTTCTCAAAGATCAATTTGGGCTCTGGTGCTTTAAGGTCTAACAAGCTGTGAGGAATGATTTTTGGGGTGCAGCTTGAAATCTAGCATTGGAAAAACAGGCGTGCAGGAAGCAATGGTTATAAATCAAGAGCTACAAAATTTCCTTCTGAGACTGAATTTATTCAGTGCCATTTGATGCTGTTGCTCTTGAGTCTGAAAGCCTGTGCTTGGATTCCATAATGACTGCTCTATAGAATATTGTAAAATGCAGAGTTTAATTGAATTTGATTCAACATTAGAGGTTAACAGCAATTGTGGAGGGTATGTGAAATTGCTGCTCTTAATCACTCAAGTCATATGCCAATGAGCCAACTTTAATTGATATCCTAATGCATATTCTAATCCAGTCAATATTTTCAAAACTTTTTAAACTTGGAGTGTCAACCATTGCTTTGTTAGCAACACCACTCAGACAGCAAAAGAATAGAAGCCTGCAGCACCTAGGAGCACACCATGATTTCAGTATTTCCCTGTTCACAGTGCAGAAAGAGAAATGTGAATTGGAGCACTGTGAATGTGCAGCCTCCTCCCACCTGCAGTGCAGGTGCAGAGTGTGGCCTCCTTTTCCAGTGTGTGCTTCATCTTTACAAGCACATGGAGAGAGGTAGAACCTTTCTATCAGGTTCAGAGCCTGAACCTGATAGAAAGTCAAAAGCAGTATCAGTCAGCACAAACATTTCCAGGATGCAGAAATTTTTCTTCAAGGCCAGGATTCACTTTGCCCATTGACAAGAAATCCTACTACCCTTAGATCTTTCAAATAATGCCTTAATCAATGTAAACCATGCAGCTCTAGGAGCTGTCTCACCTCTACGTGAATGTGCAAACCTCAGGGAGTACCTTGAGGTACTGTACCTTAGTCACTGAGATAATTAAGCCAAGAAAGTGGCTCAGGACTCAAGTTCAATGAATTTTCAACTTCCTTGTCTAAGATACACATGGAAAAATCACAGATAGTAACTGGGGAACACTGACATGGCTTAACCTCAGCTGGCAAAGAAGCACCATGCAGCTGCTCACTCACACCCACTGGCTTCCCGGATGGCATGAGGAGAAGAAACAAAAAGTTAAAACCAATGGGTTGAGATTAGAAGAGTTTAATAATTGATATATAATGATGATGATGATCATAATAACAATAGCAATAATATATAGCATCAAAAAGGGAGAAAACCAAAAGAGGGACCTAAAACCCAAGACAGACAAGTGATGAGCAGTTTTATTGGGCTGACCATGTTCAGCCTGGCCACAGCAGCAACCACCCTCCCTGGCCACCTCAGTTTTAAGTGACCATGATGTTCTCTGGTATGAAATACCCCTTTGGCCAGTTCAGGTCAGCTGTCCTGGCCATGATCCCTCCCAGCTTCCTGTAACTCTTCTCTGGCAAAACATGGGAAACTGAAAAGTCCTCAGGGTAAGCACTACTGAGGAACAACTGAACCATCAGTGAATTTGCAACCTTCATCTCATCCTAAATCCAAAACACAGTACCAGCTACTAGGAAGAAAATTAACTCTATTCTAGTTAAAATTAGGACAAACACCAACCCACTTCTCAAAGTATTCATGGTTGGAGTCTGAAAGGTGAGCACATAATAGGAATGGAAGAGCAAACAGGTATAACTAAGAAATCCAAGGAAATGCCTGAATATAACATATTCTCCCTCTCATATGGAAAAAAGAGATTTGATATTGGATACATTCCAGCAAAAGGAAAAGGAGTTCATGGATCCCATATACTCCTGTCATTCAGCTGACTAGCACACTCCAATCTAGCAAAACATGAAATGATCCAGAATACACGGAGAGACAAGATGCTGGTGTGAGAGAAACTGTCAGATTTCCTGAGATTGCAAGATGAATTTCAACAATGAACAGAAGCTCTCTGGGGGAACAGGAGTGAGAGAAGATGCTTGATGTCTGCCCTGGTTTAGGACAAGGTTCCTTTGCTAATGACACTTGACCAATCCACATTTCCCTAAGCAGAATGGATAACAGGCATGCTGGTACCTTGGTATCCCCCAGAGTCTGCAGTAATTGAAATTCTGATCAAGTCAGGTTGATGCCTCAGGAAAATATTTGTCAAGCATATATAAGCTTGCTACATTTAAGATATATGCAAAATATCATTACCCTTAATTTTCAAATCTCCAGCAAACATCCTGTGCAGCTGAAGAACTTCCCATTGCCACGTATGTAATGCAGGCAATGTGCATACCTTGCCCTGGGACTCGTGTCCATATGGAAATGTTTAAATTCACCCTGTTAGAGAGAATCCTTTGGTCCCAGCAAAGCATTTCGTATTCCAAGTGACATAAAACCTTCATAGTTTTTATTCTGAATCTTATATAAACAATTGCAAATGTCAGCTTTGCCTTTTCTATTGAAAAGATGAGATTTTGAAAAGATGGGAAGATGAGATAAAGGGAAAATCCATCTTTATGTATTTGGAAATGAAGCCAACCAAACTACCCTTTCAAACATAAAAAATCCTGTAAATGCTCTCACTTGTTCTCCACAGCCCCTACACCAACTCTTTGTTTTACACTCTAAACCAGCACTTGTTAGAAAATACACACTCAAGCCCTTTTTTATGCTTCAGTACAAAACCTGAAAAGTATGCAAGAAAACTGCAAGTATGGGCAGTGTTACCTCAGCCAACTAAGGACAGAACAGGCATCACACCACACTGAAGTGCACCACCAAGAGAAAATGATTTATGCTTTTCTCAGGCTGGGAAGATGGGAATGGAAGGGCAAATGATTCTTCAAGAAAACCCTGCATTAATTAACAATGTCTTAAGCACCTTGTGATGCTTTTACAGAGAAAATCAAGCACAAGTGATACCTCGTTTAAGAAAAACAATGCCACATTATTATATTTTGTATTCTTTGTCCTTTTGTCTCCAGTGTGAATCATGATGAATCATCCAAGCTAGTTGTTTAGTTGCTATGAAAATAAAATTGCAAACACAGGGAAGTGACTCAAGAGCATGTGCACTCTTGATCAGGGAATTACACTGTTGAGTTTCATTGCATTTGCTAAATGTAACTGGATCCTATTCAGAAACAAGTTACACCAAACAGATATTTTTACAGACATTGAATACAATAGCCTTTCCCTGTGTAACTGATTGCTCTTATGAAAAGCACAGCTAGAGATTTAACATTTTTAAATTGTGTTTGTGCCCTCTGCTATGAAAGTACCTGCCTACAAGTACTTACAGGAAAGGGAGCACAGACAAATCAGCATTTTAAGACATGATGATTGCTCTACCATATATGTGAACATGTGTTTCCATGTAAGAGAGAAGGGAAATTGCTTCAGGTTTTGATTAGCTTGCAAATTCTGAATCAGCTATGATGTGCTGCTGTATTCACTAGGAAAACTTTTCATGCTCTGCAAAATAGGATAAGCAGACCTGGCAGTAGAAAATCTGAATGGGAGAGCTTTGTAGGAAGCACCCTAAAGGGGCAGAAACACAAATTCACAGACATCCTTAGTGCAAAGAATGTGTTGCCATCAGCTTCAATTTTGCTACCATGACTGCTATAGCCCAAGTAAATTAATCTGGTGCTGCTCCAAGTCTTTTTTCAAGGGAGTTATGTTAAAGAGGAATGTTGTGACATTTTACTACATGCATGTCAATACAGGAGCCTGGAGAAGAGCAGGCTCCAGGGAGACTTTATTGTGGCCTTTCAATACTGAAAGGGGCCTGTATAAGAAAAATTGGGACAAACTTTTGGAATAGGACAAGGGGTAAGGGTTTTAAACCAAAGGAGGAGATTTAGACTAGGTGTAAGGAAGAGATTTTTACAATGAGGATGGTAGAACACTTTGTTGTCCAGGGAGGTGGTGGATACAAAGCTGGATGAAGCTTTGAGCATCTTGATCTACTGGAAGATTTCCCTGCTCACTGCACTGGACTAGATGACCTTTAAAAGATCCCTTCTAACTCAGACTATTCTATGATTCTGTGAAGTTATCAATGACTTTGTGCAGAGCTGCTGAAAACTTATGGCCTACTAACACAGAACAGCTGCTCAGCCTTGCCCTTCAGAACTAAATGTTTGTCCATGGAAAATGCATTTTCCTGTGACTGTTTTTCTAAAGGCTGAAGAAAGGTACTAATACATAATAACCTTGAAATGATACTGAAGATGCTTAGTGTCTCATGACAAAAGAGATATTTGTCTTATATAGAGATTTGTTGCATTTTTCACCTCTGCTGCAGTCAAGAATAAAGGGTGGGAACAGTAAAGAGGGAAATTTTCTGAACATTACAGACAGGAGGAGAGAGTAACTCTGAAAAGCACCCAAAATAACCAGGGAAACACAGTCAAGCAGGTAAAATGATGCCAAGATGAAGAGCAGCAGATAGCTGTAGGCAATGAGCATGCAGCCATCAAGTAAATGAGAGAGATATGTTTCTCTATTGATTTTTTAAGGACAGGGAGTTTAGCCTGATGTTTTGAAATGTATGGGTAGAGACAGGGCTGTGGAAAGTCACACAGACTTCCCCGGGAACGACTTATTGCAACCCAGATTATTTTAAACTTCTGCTAGTGCTGCCTACTATTATCACCCCAAGTACTTCAGCTGCTGTAACATCTGTAAAACATCCATTCTGGGGAGAAGAAAGGGCCTAACTGATAGGAAGCCACACACAGCTGACACTGCGTCAGCCAAAGAGCTTTAAATCACAGCTCTTGCACTTCTGGAAAACCAGAAAATCTCATCCATCCTTAATTTGTCTTCATAAGCCTCTCCCCCTCAGCCAGTGCCTATCAGAGATGGCTACAATCAGCTCCAGCAGCCTGTGCTGACAGCCACAAGTGGGGATCTCCCCTCACCTGCCTGGTGCTGCACAGCCACAATCCACAGCTGGGGCACAGACACCACTTTTGAAAGGTCTGCATGGGTCCAAGTGACTGGCAATAATCAATGACATCAGCTTCAACAGCACCCAAGCAAGGGACACCACCAACCTGGATGACTTGCTTTTTGCAAACTGGGTGGCTGAACTTGTTATTGCTGGGACAGTCAGATGCAAAGGTGCAGAAACTTTTAATCCTGATGAGACACCCGAGAATCTCCATCATCAACCCCTGAAAGTTGTTGTAACATACACTAGATTTTAAAGACAGGCTACAAGGAGCACAGTGCTAAGAGCTTTCAGCAGAAAATACAAATGTGTTCTGGATAAAAATGCTGTGTACATACAAAACACTTCTAAAAGAATGATTGTACATTTTTACCTGCATATACATACAGAGCACTTCTACAGGAGTGCTGAAAAGCACTGTTGGTATCATTCACACACCAGATTTGACATCTTGTCTGCACCCTACCTCAAAAGACAAATTAGATTTTCATAGGATACAAGATATTCATGTATTTGATTCAAGTTAAAATGGCTCTTGATTTTAAATGTATGGAAGGCACAAATCCCACACAACTGCAAGGTGTAGCTACACAGAATATTCTAAGCAGTCACTTATTCATGAATTTGTCTAAAATATCACATCTGTGAATAGACAGGCAACAGCCTGACTAGCCCTGGGGACCTGGATTTTAGTCTTGGAACCCTCATCTCCCATCATTTATGACCACAAGGTTTCCTGTTAAACATCAGACCATCAGCAGAGGTAGAAAAAGAAATCTCTGCAGCCCCCAACCCCTCCATTCAGATAAACCCAAAAGCAGAGATTTGTTTCCAAGAGCTCTGGTGTGTGCAAGGGGAGAGAACACATGTCACTTAACAGCCTCTTCCCCATCTTCCTGAGGAACAGGCCAGAGCTGTACCAACATGTTGGGGATGATACAACTTGCCATCCACGCTATCCTGAATGTTAGAAATGATCTGTGAAGTGCTGAGTAATATCCCAGGGAATTTAGCAGAGCTAATTGTACAGACACCCACCACACTACAGGGTTAAAGCCTTTAGAAAAGTAAATAAATGCAGTATTAACAAGTATCAAGGTATACACAACCTTCTGTGAGTACATCCAGGAGACTGCAAACAGTGACTCAAATATTTACACAAAATTTAACTTGGAGCATGTGAAGAAGTCCAACAGGCAATAAAATCTGTGTTCAAGGAATTGGCTGAACCAGATCTCAGAGGCACAAAATTAAGGCTAATGAACAAATATTTTACATGTCATGCTGATTTACCTTCACCTTTTCTGCATTTACAGTTTGCATTGACCTGGAGAAGCAAAGCTTACTAAGACATTCCAACTTTGAACTGGAAAGTTTGGACAACATAAAATCTTTTGAAGAATAACTAAACCCATGAGCCACATAAAAAAGTACAACTTCTCAGTTAAGTAACTGAAAAAGGACCATTGTCTTAATGTTTTACAAAATGAAAACAAACTGTTCTTTTATACAAGCCAGAGACAGACAAGACATGAAAGCCATGAGAAAAATCATTAAACAAAACTCCAAAGTGAACAGCTGGGAGAAAATTTACCCTGCTGGCCCTACAGCCTAGGAAATAATTTTCTCTCCCCTGAAGTGGTAGAGATAAATGATTTAGCTGAAGTTAGAGGAAAAAATTCGGAAATCAACATTTCTTGTTACTCAAAATAAAGAAAGAGGAAGAACAATAGAAGATATCTCATGTTCAGTTGAAGGAATACCAGCTGAGCCACACTTTTCATTTGATGATCATCCCCTGCTGTGTTTAGGCTGAACTAAACCAATGTTTATGTGGCACAACAGAGCTAAAATTACTTGTCTCTTTAGATGCTCACTGATTCCAGACCAATACTTGCCTACTGACTCCTACGTCTTCAGAATGATGGATGGCAAAGATTAAAGAAAAGGTATCATACTTCTATGAGTATGTGTTACAGAAAAGTGGTGCTTTACAGAGTAGGGAGTGAATGAAACGCAGGGGTAGCACCTCAAGATTGCAAAAAGTCTTTACATTTGAGACACAATCTCACAGTCTGCTGAAGAATATGTGAAGTTTGGGTGCTATTTCATAGAACTTAACTTCTCTATTTAACAGATCAACTTGAGAGTTTCATAAACCTATAAACAGAAATACTTTTCAAAGGTCTCAGGACACTACAGGTAACCTGTATTGACAAAGTAACATCAGAAGAAATCTAAAAGTGTTATGGCATTCTTTAACAACAAAACCCGCGTTTTATTCAGCATTATATAATGACCCTATTTAAATAGTAAAATCACTGGCTATCATTCAAGTATTGAAAATATGTATCAGGGATTAGATGATGCTTTTTTCCCCCCTGTATTAATGGAGAACAGTATTTCTCTAATGAAAATTACCTTTCAGACTGTTCTGGACTTCCAACGCGATGTCGAGGGCGTTAAACGGCAAAACCGGATCAGTGGCAATTTGCAAAGTCACTTGTCCTGTTAGCTGAAAAATACAAAAAAAGACCCCAAACCCAGTCAAATTATTTCCAGCAGATGTAATAGCCAGCACTTCTTTTGGAATAGGACATGTTTTCATGACACTGGATTTTCAGGGATATGTGATTAAAACCCCATAAGCACATATTTATGAAAAAGAATATGACCAGGGCCATTGCCTTTCTATACAAAATCACAAAATGTTCAGAGAGTACAATTTATGACCACACACATGAACTCTGTGCATCTGGACAGAGGATACTGCAGGATTCTCTGAAGGATATTTTTGCTTCGTTTTCAAATAAAATATCTCAATACTCTAAACACGGGAATGAAGTTTACAGTTTTACTTAGTTCTCTGGTCTTAGCTACCAGGTTTTGAGAGTTTTCACAACTAAAACAAAGCATCACAGACATTAATGATCAGAAGATCAAGCCCAGGGCTAAATGCAAGCTGACCTGAAAACCCACTGCCTTTTGAAGTGTTCTGTGACAACTCGATGCACGCAGATGTACAGCTTACAGACTGGACAGAAAGCTGATTTCTCTCAGGAACTCAGGGAAAGAAATTCCCCAAAGTGAACTCTCAGTCCACTCCAGACTAGACGTCAGGACCTGTCACAAAAACTCAGTGGCATGAATGCTTCTTTTTGAACAGTACACAGATAAGGCAGGGGCTGAGTGGCCTGAGAGCTTTTTTCTGCTTACAGAAGGTCAGTTCTCCAGCTCGAGGCTTAGACATGCTACAGGGGCTGTGTATAGAAATACATCTTCCTGCTGAACTACACCTAGCTGTGATTAAACAGAGGATTTCAGTCTCCAGGCTGCCAGGTCCATCACTGTTCATGGGAACTATAAAAACACACTGACAAAAACATGCAAGAAACTTTCATTCATCTTCTTCATATCTTGATATTGCAAAAAGGGAAAAAAAAATACCTGTAAGGCTGCGCTCTAAAATGGAATGATGGCTGCAGGTGATGGTGACTGTGTTGATAAAAATGTGGACTGAATAGAATCAGTATTGTACAATTCTTCCCAAGGTGTTGGGGGAGCAAGACTAATATCTATCCTTCAAAAGCAATATGATAGTTTCTGTGCCAAAAGTAGCATTTTAATTTTACAATAGAAAGTAGCGGGCAAAGACAACAAGCCTCAGTAATATTAAAAACAATAGTACAGCAATTGAAAAGGAAAACCATCTCCCAGGAAAGTGGATGAAAGCAGGGTAATATCAGAAATACAAGTTTCCTGGAGAAAGATTAATAGAACTTCACGACATTTCTCAGAAAGCACCAAAGGAATGACCTGGCCACAGACTGGTTTGGGTATGGAGACTGAGGGAACATGCTGTGTATCAGACTGCAGCCCACACCTGAGCACAGATGTCATCAACAGCTAGGGACATTTACCTCTAGAGAAAACAATATCACAGAAGGCACAAAGAAAAAAAAAATACGTTATATATAGAGAGAAAATATGGAGAGGAATAATGTTATGTCAGGCCATTATCAGGAAAAACAAAGAATTAAGAGTGAATCTAAAGATAAAAAATACTGTGTCTGGACAGCTGTGTTAAAGTATTACACAGTAACTTCTTATGAAGAAACTTCCCAGTTCCTCAATGCAAACTTCTTATGAAGAAACTTCCCAGTTCCTCAATGCACAAAGGCTATTACATTATCTATCAGTGATTATACACAAAAAGTGTCTGAAAAGCACTAAAAACATTGCTCTCAGAAATATCAGAGAGGTATTAAGGAAAGACAAAAAATGAAACTGTTAGGGCAAACTAAAACCTGTACAAGACTGTACCTAAACCACGTATGTATAATCCAGCTACAAGCAACTGTAAGAAATCTGGTTCTAAATATCCAAATGCCCCACAAAATCCTTCCATGGAGCTCTTGCAAGATACACTGCCCAGAACATGAGTTTCCTGTTACAACCCAGTAACTGTGATGCTGAAATAACATCTCAATAAACAGCAGGTATTCTACATGGACCCCACACCCACTGAGCCCCAGGACAGCACTAGAGCACACCAAACACTCACCTTCTTCCTTGACAGCCCATTTCTGCTAAAACTTTCACTAAATGATAATACAAATACATATTCATAGGTATTTTAGGAAGGGCATCAACAGTTATACCTTGTTGATACTTTTCAATCTGTTACCACAACGTTTTAGAACACAAAGGCAAGGAAAAAATGCTTCTTCTGTGAAGCTGGAAAGTGGCATTTAAAGAGGACAATACCCTGCTAGGCAACTTTCCTTTTTTATCATTATCTCCTGCAGAATCTGGCTTCATTTTTATAAAATCTTTCCTTATTTCTGTTTCTTCCAAGGAATTTTAGTTTGCTTTCGACTATGGCAGATCAAATCTGTTTTCTTTTTCCTACTTAAATAAAGTGATACCATCCAAAACTTATGACTGACTGAAGCACTTTTAGCAATTTTTATAGTCTCTGTCTAACACTGCAGACATCTGTGTGTTAGCAAACAGGTAGCAGTGGTGGTGTTTATTAAATCACGTACTTCGTGGGCTAATCTGGAAGAAATCAATCATGTAAAAGAAAGCTCAGAGCATTGATTTGAACAGAGTAAGTAATAATGCTGCAGAAGCATATATCAAACCCACATAAAGCAGCAAGACAGAAAAGGCTACTGATTTCTTATTTATAGTCTTATTTTTGGATATACCATTCCCCTGAGCGCAACACTGAATATACATGGAAAATAAAGACAAGCTTCGGCCCCCTTTTCCCAGGTGAAAAATGCATCAGACTGACTACTGAATTATTAAATGCAAGAATAATTTAGCAAAGAGTAAAGACAACGATTTTCCCCTGAAGTGAAAAGCTAAAGCAGCATGACTGATTCTATTCCCCTACTGAAGTGGTTAAAATACTAATGACAACTTCTCAAGTAGCATTTATACATAACACACACACAATACACACAATCATTGATGTAACATTTACACAATTATCAAGTCTAAGAAAAGATCTGAGAGTTCAAATGCTAATTCATCCCAAAATGATTTTCTTCTTTTAAAAAGAAAAAAAAAAAAATAATGACTAACACTTCCACTGCACTTGGCTGTGGGAAATGTGTTTTTCTGTAAATGAAAATATACATTTGATGAACTTCCAATTACTTTAAAAATAAGTATTAATATAAAGGGTAACAATACTTGTAGAGTTATACTGTATTTGTTCTCTCTGAGGGTAGGGAGGCCTTGAGCAGCCTGGGACAGTGGAAAGGTCCCTGCCTGTGGCAAAGCTCAAAGATGAGTTTTCAGGTCCCTTCCAACTCAAACCAGTCTGTGGTTCTATGCATACTGCAAAACAAATCCGAATATTTAAAACAGGTTTATATCAAAGTAACATTATTTCAGGGTTTTTTTACCTTAAGGAAATAACTGCTATCCCCACCTTTACTTCTCTGACACTGTGTAGATCCCAAAAGATAAAAAGAAAAAAACCACAAGCTTCAAAAAAATGCTGGTGTTAAGGATGATTCAGTATCATGTGACAATTCCAAAGGATGTTGGAGGTTCTTTTCCAGAGTTTTACAAACTACTCCTTCAGGAACTATGCATTGCAATTCTATCTATCTGTGAGCCCAATTTGACTATAAAAGCCAATTTTCAGGAACATCAGGTGAATCCACAACTCTTTCCAAAAGGTTTGTGACATAAAAAAAAACCCCAAACCCGGATTAAACACACACAATATGAACTTGTATATAAATTATTAATATACTTTACAATTTTAGCTGTTTTACAATGCAAATAAGGAAATGAAATAAAGTGGAGTTCAGGGTTACTCATCACAGGTTTGGTTGGGTTTCTTTGCATCTCACAGCTGTTTTCTCAGGGACTTAAACTCAGTGTTCAAGACAACTTTCTTCCTCAAACATCCAAGCTGCCTACTAGCAACATAAAGCATGACTATTGGCAAACAAATTTAATTTTTTATATTTTTTTTAATATGAATACTTTGAGCCCAGGCTAGATAAATGTGAAAGGCTCTTGCACAGATTCAGTTTTGCTTTGGGGACATGCTGTTACTGAGCCTGCCTTGCAGGGACAGTGGAGCTGCCTGGTTTTACTGACAAGGCAGACAGGGCCACCCATCCTCCACTGTGCCCCAGCAGCAGGAACTTGCAAGATGAATAAAATTAAAACATATTCAGCGTGTATGAAGATATGAAAATATTATGCTTGAGAGAGATCAATCTGCTAGAATAAACATCAGCCTGCAGTGTGCAGGCAGTTTTCTTTAACACAGAAGTTTACACGCCAGTCTTGGGGGTTTTTTTGGGTGTTTTTTGTTCAGTGAAATTTGAATCTGTGCCAGCCTGTGCTATGCAAACCTCAGTGGGTGGAAGTGCTGAGCCTTTAGGACATTTTTAGTTACATTAGGAGTGTTAAAAATCTAAACAGACATCTCAGATCTCTTCATATGCCAAGTTACAAACAACATAACTTAAAAACAGGTAAACTGCCATGTTTATCCTTCTGTAAACACTGTTTTCAGCAGTGCCATACTCCAGTTTTACCTGCTGGAAACAATTAGGCTCAGCTGCTTGAAACCTGAGTTTTGCAGCAGCAACTCCTTTGAATTTTAAGCCCTACACCATTACAACATACTTTTAAAATTTTATTCTGTGCATGTTAAAAACACCTTACTGACATCTGTGCACTTCCAGAGGAAAGCAGCACACACAGGGCAGCCCATCCACCAGAACCAGGACAAACCACGTGAGAGGAAAATCATCCACGATGGGTTAAGAAAATAATTTCTGGAGGAGCTTGTTCCTTGGACAGTCAATTCAGCATACTCAACAGAATACCCCTTACTAAAAGAATAAAGACATGACATATTAGTCTCCTCTCAAACTCAGAAAAGCTGAGATACTTAATAGTTATACAGAGAAAATATTGCTCTTTTCTCTCTTGCCAGCTCTTGATGCAAAGGTACAACAAATTTTTCCTCGTAGGTCACTCTAATCAGCCAGGATTGGAGCACTGACAGTTCATGAAATGTATGTAACGTGGTGGTGGGGTAGACCTGTGCAGATTCTCAGCTAGAGACTCAACATCCCCCCTGTCCCTACGACTGCCTGCCCCAGACCCAAACACTCCTTGGGACTGAGCAGCTCGGAGCCTCAACTTCCTGTGACAGCAGCATGGTTTTTATTTTCAAGTCATGTTTGCCCTCACACCTGGCACCTCTCCCTTCATACATTACCCCTGGGGGTCATGGATGAGGAAGGAACATGGCAAAACCCTGTGCTGTTTAGGGGGATCAATAACACCGTGCTGAAAATAACACTTTTTTTTCCTCTTTTCCCTTCCCTAAGGTGAGTGGAAAGGTTTCACTTTCGTGACTGGCTGTTGCACTGTCTAATCTCAGGTTTGAAGAGATCCTTTGCATCAAGGGTCTCTCTTCCCACACATACTGATGAGCAGAGTGACCTGCTGAGATCTTCTGACATTAAACCAATTATAAACAACAGCTTCAGCTTCCACACCCACGTAAATAAGGAATGAATATCTGCATATATTAACATCCCCCCTCAGAACCACGGTTTTAGCAGTCTCAAATGTTAAAATAATCAGCCTTCCTCACCCTCTCCCCACATCAAAATTGAAGAAATATTTTTATTAATATAGGCAAATTTCACCAAGATGCTTTCTTCTGGTTCCCCCATCCACTCAGCTTCCTTAATGTTATCAGACTTCTCTAATTAAACATGAGAAATTGAGTCTATTTAAATGAATCTGTGATTCCCTGGCAATAACAATTCCAGCACCTAGTGTTACCAGATGAATGGCAGCAGTCGTGAGACTCATGATAAATTAATGAGCATTTTTAATAATGGGGTCTCAATTTACTGTGGAAAAATTTCCTGCAGAATCAGTCTACACAGCAGCTTTTTTATATTCATCACCTTCCAAAACAGTTAACTGATTCACACAAGAAAAATCAGAGGCAGGAACATGAGAAAACAACCAGTTCTTTGACCCTCTATTTTTCTGAAAACCACATTCCCATGATTAGGCAAAGAAACAGAAATGTGGCCACAAACATGTTTCTTTTGCATTAAAGCTGTCAAACTTCAAAAATTCAAATTTCTTCAATATTAAGTAATTCTATTTTTTTTCCCCTTACTAAAATCCACCTTGGCACCAGGGCATGTATTCACACCACAGATCAAATGATATTTTGGGGTATCAGACACTGAATGGAACAAGCTGTATTTTAGGACAGTAGAGGGCTCTCTGAGAAAGGACTCTGGAGAGTCTGTGCTGCAGTAGGTAAACCAGAGCACAGTAATTCATAAGAAATACCTATTTCTGAACAAGGAAAGTGTGAGGTCTGGCAAATATTAAATACTTTATTTCAACACCCTCCCCACCCTTGGGTCCCAAATAATTTAATATTGTTTTATTTACTCTCAGCACAGAAAATATTGATTAGGAAATAAAAGTGATTGTCAATAAAACATGGACTTTCCCTCCCTTCAGGTATCCTGTGCACAACAAGCAGCACTTGACTGTTTGTATTAGGGTGGCCCACAGCACTGGGCAGCCCCAAAATTACATATTAAGGTAATCCAGAACTATGGTAGCTTGGAATACAGATCTCTATTTCCATGATCACACACTATGTCCTCTACATGATTCATGATGAGGTTCTGAGACACTGATAAATTAAGGTCAAAAGTATCCTCTTAACTGATTAATTTGCTTAAAATCCAATTTGTTGGCCAATTTAGTAATATACAGCACTTGGAGCAGTGAAAGAACATTTTGTATGGATTTCATTCACAGCTGGGAGTGATCATCCATCCCACTACTTTCAGTCTCTTGCACAAAAAAGTAACTCCTACTTATCTCTGCTTTGCTTTTTGTGTGCACGTAGAAATTACTGCTTTTCAGATTATAAGTATATGGAGATATGTATTTTTTGTGTATCCAAATGCAGTTATGTGAATTTTCCAATATCCTGGTGTGATTGTTGGCCTTGTCCCAGGAGCTGGACTTCGATGATCCTTGTAGATCCCTTCCAACTCAGGATTTTATACAATTCTATTAAATAAATATTTTGAACTGCATTCATTCATAGTGAGGAATGACTCCCTGTGCTCTGGGTTATATTACGCAGAGTTTCTTTCCATTCCTACCTTCCACCCACATCATGCTGCTCCTCACACAGTCAGAGCCTGGCCCATTTTTGGCAGTTCTCACGCTCTTGTTACCGCAGGGGCAGGGAAGAGGGATGATTAACTCACTTCCAAGAAAATGGCTTTATTGAGTTAGGCTTGGCACCCTGCACACGAACCTGTGCTCAACCCAGTTTGTTTGGAACTGAGGCAGGGCCACTTTCTGTCTGCACTGGGTTACTGCTCACACAGCAGGCCATGAAGCCAACTGTGGAGCACATAAATGAAAGCAGCAATAATCTCGAGATGATTTTCTAATCACCTATTTCATATTTATGCATGACAAATTCTCGTGGTATCTGCATGCAAAGACAGCATTAAATAAATTGACTTCTAGAAGGGCTCCAAAATTAAAACCTTAGGAGAAAGAGTTAGTCAGACTTTTCCCAGTGTGCATGGATATGAGCATGCAAAAGGAGGTAGCAGAACATTCTTTGCAATTGTTGAACTTTGGCTGAGGAGGCCACACCATGACAACACAGATCTTTACAAACCCTCATGCTGGATTTCTTATAGAGAATTTTAAAATTTTGCTCTAGTGTTAATTCTTTTTTAGCTCCAGTGTTAATGCCAGGTTGCTCTGGTTACCAGCTGTGGACTCTGAGGGTGACAAACACTGAAAAGTTTGCTTTGAAGCAGAATGATTTGCACATTGCATTCCCACAAGCCCAGATACCATCACTGGGTATGGTGACAGGAAACGACCTCTTAGATCCTTTCATTCTCTGCCCCTCTTCAGGTGTGGAAGAGGAGAGGGAAGCAGTGCTGGATCCTTTTTAAAGAAGCAATGTTGGCTGCCTGAAGCTGGCTACAGGCAGTCCTGAGGAAACAGATTTAGCTATTGTTCTGGTACAAAGAGAAATATATAATGAAACATGAAGCAAAATTTATCTCCACAGATCAGAGTGGAAGATCTCTAATGACAATGATCATGTAGAGAAATTGCATCTTGGACAGATGGTAACTACCTTAAACCAAAACTACCTAGCTTGCTTTTCTTTATTTGCATGTGTAATAAAGACATCTGCAGGGTAAAACATGCAGCTAGCTATCAGTGCACACGCTTAAGCATGAAAAAAAGCATTTTTTTCTTCTTATAAAGGGAAGTTTGAAGCAAAGAAAGTAAAAGCCCTCTCAGAATAACAGACAAGAGGCGTCAGTGCAGATTCCTGTGGACTGGTATGAAAACACAAGCCAGGCTGTGATTAAGAGCCTGGACACCACCATCTCCCATGCTACCAGACAGCCTTCCCTGTGTTTGCTCCCAGTTAATGAGCATCATTCCCTTTCCCTGCCTTATGTGTGTGCTTAGGACACCAATCAGGATGTTGGCACAACCAGCCCTCCTTACTCACAGGATAATCGAAGCACAAGATGATGGGACTCAACAAGATAATTGATAATTTTGTTAACAGTTGCCAGACAGTTGGCTGGGCCCTGCTGGTCTCGGAGCCTTCCAAGGCAGACAGTAATGACTTACAGATAAAAAAAAACCCAGCAAGTGCAAGTCTGCATTTAATCACCCAGGTTCACAAGCACTCCACAGAAACAGATCAGCCCAGAAAACTGTATGTTGCCTTACAGGCTTAATTAATCAGAGTATCTCCACACAGGCTTCACGATACATGCATGAACCAAGAGTCTTCCTGCACTGGAAACAATCCCAGGATCACACATTCAAGGACATCCAAGTACTTCCCAAGTTTCTATTTGATCTGTGAAGCCACTTCTTCAGCTGCATCTACAGGGCTCGGTCTGAAACTTGTGGCATTGTTAAAAACTAGATAATAGTCATCAGAGGAGTGTAATAATAAAGAAATCTGAAATAGGAAGCTTCAACCACAGCCTTCAGTTTAGACCTTGATATCATCTTTTTAATCACTCTCCTTTTACAGAAATGGATTTGATTTAATTGAACTCCAAATAAAAAGTCTCTAATCATACTTCATCAGCATGCAATTATTATTCAAGGGAAACTATATGTACTATTAAGCACTCTTAATTAAAATAATGCATATAATCTGCTTCAGCACCGAACAGTCATTCTCCTTGATGTTCATTATTATTTTTCTTCCATTATTGTGACAATACTTTTTTTTTCTACTTTTCCCCATCTATCTCAATTTCATTTTTACACTTTTTCAACATTAATGATCATGATATCAGGGCACTGAGATGCATTAATATACCACCATCCTTAAATGTTGCACTGCATGACCTTCAAAATGAGTCAGACCCGATTATGGAGATTGTGAGATGAAGATGAGGAAATGCTATTAGAGGAGCCTCAAACTACACTCTGTTTAGCCCAAATTTTATTTGCAATTATGTCTATAAGTGGCCATACTGAAAGAAGAATATATGCTAGGCAGCAGCCAGTCCTCAGACAGAATTTAGGGAGAATCAGGGACAATGAAAGAAAGAAACTGAATTTAGGAGTTGAAACACCTGAGGAAAATCATCCATGATGGGCAAAGAAAATAGTTCCTTGAGGAGCTTGTTCCTTGGACAGTCAATTCAGCACACTCAACAGAGTAAGCATTATGGAAAGAATAATGACATTACATATTCAAGTCTCCTATCCTCTCAAACTCAGAAAAGCTGAGATACTTAATAGTTATACAGAGAAAATATTGCTCTTTTCTCTCTTGCCAGCTCTTGATGCAAAGGTACAACAAATTTTTCCTCGTAGGTCACTCTAATCAGCCAGGATTGGAGCACTGACAGTTCATGAAACACGACAGACTGGCCCTGAGGGAGAGACACCAGTGAACCACAGTGCTGAGGATCCCAGGGACGCTGAAAATACATCCTGCTGCAGTACAGAGCTCACAGAAAGATCCATCAACACTAAAAGGCACATTCTACCTCAGGGGAGAACTCACTGGGGCTACCCCCAGACACCAATACTTGCTGCAACTTTCATAAAGAGGCTCCATTTCCTTCTTAGGCAATTACTTCAGTTAGGGTTAGAGTCTGCTCTTGGATTTACTTGCATAGGATTTAGCAAGACAGAAAAGTATTTAAGCTTCTTACTAGTCCCAGAATTCAAAGGTGGAATTTCTGTGAATTTTTTTTTTCCCCCACTGTTTTTCATATCAGAACATTCAATCTTCAACGCAACTAAAATAAGAAGTAATCAGTTGACTTACAGTAATAATTTTAAATTTAAACCTCGAAAGGAGATCTGTAATTAAACAGCATAACTTCACAAATAAAGGTGGGGTAAGGTTGCTTGTTTTATTTTAAAAGGAAAACATTAATTAAAGATGAATGTGTTTGGACCTGAGCAACCTCCCCTGAGGCCTGGGGCAAATGCTATGTCTGACAAACTCTTTGAGTCTTAGGAAATCCCAGGTCAGTCTGATGAACTTACTGAAGTATTTTATAATTAGCTGGCATGTTCCTTTTTGCCTGAAAAAGAAACTCCCTCATCTTTCTAACTTGTCCCTGAAAAAAGATGTTATAAATAATCTTTCCCATTACAGAGTATTTATATAAAAGAGAAAAAGAAAACTCAGATCATAGAATGGCCCTTAAAATTCATGAAGAACCCTAGCTGTAAAGCTCAAAGTATCTAAAGGTAAAAACTGAGATTTATTTGCACATCTGGGTCTATCATCATACACCTGTTACTGAAATCATTAAATTATGATGGCCATTTCATTACACTGTATCTATTGGTGGGTCCTGTATTAAAGGGACAAAGGCAGCAGGATCTGATGGAAACAGCAAATATTACACAGAGAAGCACATTTTTAAAGAATATAGTCTTACAATACTGCAGGAAATGTTACTACTTGCTATTCCAAATATAAGGACAACAAGGGTGAAGATCTGATCACTTCAGTGAAAGGTAAGATGAAAAAGAAGTAGCTGAGGAGTTTGGAGAGTGAAAGGGATGGAGTTTGAAAAAAGTGAACTGTTTAGAAAAAGACCAAGTTGGAATTTGCTGCACAACATCAACAGGAGCCTGGGCAATGTCTGAAAGAGGAAAAGGCAAGATTAAAAGGACAGCTGAGGAACATCATTTTGACATAACACTGTAGATGGATTACAGGAGGTAAAAAGACTTGCAAGGCAAATATGTCAAGATAAGAGACAATTACAATGTAGAGAAGTGGTTTGATCATGAGGCCAGGTAGAAAAGGATGGAATTAAAAAAATTCTATAAAATGAAAATGTATCAGAATCCTAAAATGTCCTTTAGCATACTCTAATGAGTGTGCACTCAGCCTAATTTCCCCAGATTATGTAAAATTCCAAATAAATTGTCCCCTAAAGTGAAAAAAATGCTGTGGAATAGGGCCCTGACCCAGAGTGAACAAATAAATTAGTGGGAGCATCCAAGGTGATACAGGAATGTACATGTGTAAGTGCACTTCAGTTCACAGATCAGAGAAAAACTCCTCTCAAAACCCTTCCATATGTTAAAATTGAAGACAGATGCAATTACAGATAATATTAATTTTCATACTTAAAAATACATTAAGACTTTCTAGACTCTGAGAACTCCCCCTCCCCCAGCCATGTGCACACACTCTGAATAGCTTTAAACTCAATAAAAATAATCTTCACAAGAATTTTGATATCAGAGTGAAATTTCTAGAAGATATTGCACTATGTCTGCATCATACATCAAAAACACAAAACACATTTTTGAGTTTTTCATTTGTATTTTCAGAAAAACTCAAAAGCCTTCCAGGAACTGTTCTGATCTTCTGGGTACAGGATAATGCTGCAAGATTCTGAACCCTAATGAACAATATAATCATCCAAGCTTCATTCAATAATAATTATATGGGACATTTTTGGAACAAGGAATTGATCAGAATGCATTATTTGACACTGAGATTAAAGTAAAAACAATAGTTCTCACTTATAGACAAATTTTACAAATGACAGATTTTAGATTTCTCTCATTGGGCAAAATGAGTAGGTAAAAAAGTATGAAACTCCAAGTTTCCTAACACCATTTAAACTCCATTTCACTTTATCAATACTGACCCCTCAAGATATCTGAAACAGGAAAACTGGAAATGATGCTAAATCTTGCAGTTTTTAAAAACTGAAGGTCACAGTCAGGGCTGTCCCAAGGGAGTCTGGAGGCATCGCTGTGTCTGCCCATTCCCAAATGTTTAAATTTTCCATTCTGAGAACAGCAGACTCCAGACACAAGATTAGATTAGACCACTGTATTATGCTTATTTGTTAATATTTATTTTACCTCCAGTCCTCCAGAAATTCTCTGCACAAAACCCCCATGTGTCCCTGAGACAGAGGTTAAACTTGACTGAAGACAGAGTTAATTTTCTGCTTACTCTGCTTAAGTAACAACTGACATTTGCAAAAGAGGGGATATGAAGGGGAGCACCAGTACCATCTAAGCTGAAGGGTTTATTTGTGCAGAATATTACACTAAAAGAGCCCAGTAGCTATTAGTGATTATTAATCTTCATTTACAATAATAGCCATATTTAACAAAAAAAGAATAGGCTATGCTGCAAGTCATGCAAAAAGCCTTTTTAATTGTCATCCCTGCTAGTCTAAAAAAGCCTTCACCCTATTCATTCAGTTATCATTCCATAGCTTATAATTAAAGTGCTAATGTATATCAGAATTCTCTGATCTCAAAATAAAGGATTCTTTTACCAAAGAAATTAAGAACACAGTAGTTACAGGAAATTCAAGTTTCCAAGTAAAAATTAAAAGAAACAACCAAAAGTGATGTAATTAAGGGGAAACTATTTCAATTGAACAAGAGAAGGAAAAAAAAAACTTTGTGAGAAGTCATTTTGGATTGTGGAACAGTTCATCAAATGAAGCAGCATAAGACTTTTCTCTTTTTAGTTAAATACAACCTGGGAAGAAAGGAAGTGAGCATATTATACCAGCACAAATGGACTAAATGACCTCAAAGTTCTTTAGTTTAATCTAATGAGCAGAGATAATTCATAAATCCTGAAATCTAACTTCAATTAGCGTGAGTTATCATAATGGTTCCCAGTATCTCATCCATGGTATTTTATTTTCATTCTGAATTCACATTTGAGGGGAAAGAAAGTCAGCAGCATGTCACAAAGTCTGTCTAGCCAAATGCAAATAAAAAAATCTATGTGTAGTCACCTGCACTACCTACAAGGATCATTCTAAACACTGAAGGTCAGCAGAACTCTTATCACAGTCTTGTGT
Organism: Rhadina sibilatrix; assembly: GCA_013400275.1. Classification (NCBI taxonomy): domain Eukaryota; kingdom Metazoa; phylum Chordata; class Aves; order Passeriformes; family Phylloscopidae; genus Rhadina; species Rhadina sibilatrix. Next base: position 128,149 of record VWYO01025306.1, read on the forward strand.
TTTACTGCTCAGTTTGACTGAAACTTGACTTGAAAAAAAAAAAAAACAACCAAAAAATCTATAACTAATATTGGGGTTTAGTAATTTGGGGTTTTAGTCCACTAAAAAGAATCCTCTTGCATTGCTGGGGATGTTAACTGGAGTGTATAAAGCTGGTGTCTAAAAGGGATGGAGTGAGCAAGATCCCACACTGCTCATCTGCCAGTCCCTCTGAAAATGGATGCCCAGCTTTGAAATAACCTTTCAAAAGCAACCACTGGCTCAAAGATGTGAGTGGACACCAAGCAACCTTGGCTCTTAATTCTGGTGTTGTCACCCCTTCCCTCACTATCTGCTTCTCAGGAAAAGTGATCTTATTTAACTCACAAGTGTTAAAAAAAAAAAGTCAGCAAAGCCTAATTACATCCCATTGCTCTCAATCTGCATTCAGTTTCCATGAGCTTTGGATTAGGCAGCTCAATACATTTTCTAAACATATTACTGTGGTTGTTTAGCAGTGCAAAGGATGTGTTTTGCATTTTTCTCTTCATTACTTTCTTTGAATTAAAACCACTAAGCCTAGCAAGAAAAGCAACACAACTCATTGGACTAAACCAACCAAACTGAAAGTGAGAAAAAGCTTCTTCCTTAACACTAAAAATCTTCCTATTAAAACCACATGGCTCATGATCATCTTAAGTACTGCCTACATGGACACTAAAAGCAAGATTCCTAGGCTGTCTTCTGAGACACTCTGAAAACTAAGATTATAGGAACAGATAGTAAATTTAAAGTCATTAGTTGCTCATTCTCAAAGTCACACTTCAATAATTTTATTACTTACCTAGTCATACAAGAATGGAAATCCACTCCAACTTAAGAAATTATGGTAAAAAATAGACCAAGAAACACAATTATGGATCAGAGGAGACTGCAGGATTTTTCAACAGTAGATATACTCCTCAATGATTTGTTCTGTTTTTCAGAAAATACAGGAAAATCATACATCCAAAAATTAGAAGTTCATAGAACTTTGCTAAGGAGTTGCTTAGCTTAAGCTCAAGTAACTCTGAAATGCTCATGCAAAGAGTGAGAAGAATGAATGGTCATTATATTTTTTTCCTCTTCTAATTAAGAAAGATTTCAATGAATGTGCAAGGCTCAAAGTCAGGTTAGAAAAACAATTTCCTTGTGTAAGTCCTAAACATTGGTTAGTGTCTTGAGTTATGGGTAGTTTCCCTCCAGAAAAGTTGTATTGCTTCACATGTTCAAATAAAACTCCAAGGTTGGTAGAAATAGCTTAATAACAAGGACATGTTTAATATAGTTTCTATGAAAATTTAGGGAACTGTCCAAGCTGAGAATAGAACTTTTTAAAAACTACTCTCTTCAACTCTTACAACCTTTGGAAATTCACTGTTTTCTTTGCCTCCTCATGAAAATAACAAGTGTCAGCCTGTAAATCAAATGACTATACCTCTTTCTGTTTACTTCCCAATTTTTCATGACTGCTTCCATATTTCTCCTGTGAGTGACAGACAAGACCTGTGTTCTGATGGAGAAAAAGCTGAGCTCTAAAGTAGAGTTCTCCTCAGGTTAATACCCTGCCAACAGCCTCCAACAGAAATGCACAGAGTACCTGAAAAAGACTGTGGACAAACACACCCCAAACAAAAAAGAAAAAAGCAAGCTTACCCCTTAAACTGTTTACAGAGAAATTAAATTTCCACCTTAAGCTGTTTACAAGGAAATTAAATTAAAACAATCTTTCACAGTGTAGGGCTATTTTGGAGGGAATTCTTTATGTGTTACGTCCCTTTGAAGCTGCTGTTTAAAAATTAAGGTGTGACTATCTGAGGGTCTGGAACACAACTTGCAAGCCATGTCCTGAAGACAAACGTGGTTATGCAAGGCATTATATACTTCAATCCTCTGAAAGCAATTTACACACCTTTAACTGATTACACTTGACAATACGAAAGTAGGGAGAAAGAAAGGGGAATAAGAATATGGGAAATGCTCATGAGCAGCTTCTTGAGGGTTCTGCTTACAAGGCACCCTTAGGAACAACCAAGGGAGCCCAACCCCTGGCCTGACAGTGGAGATGTTTTGCAGTGTCACAGAACATTAATAGCCAGTATGAAATGCTGTAGGTAAGCAAATAAAAATGACAGGCAGTACAAGCAAGTTACAGTATCTGAAGTACTGTGCAGGTTCCCCAAACATGAATTTGGAGATTCAGTCTCCAGGAGTAAGCACAGTGATTTCAGTTTAATTCATGTGTAACAGTGAACTGCCTTTCCTGGTATGTTTAGGACGTGTACCCAGCAAACGATCACTGCCAAGGTTTGTAGACTAATGCTGTATAGAAGTGAGGACTGGGACAGTGTTAATTTGGCCAATTACATCCTTTCCTTAAAAAAGCTCTAAGATGTTCCACTAAAATCTCCTTTTCTTAAATACGATAAAAGGCACGATGATAGAAATAGCTTTCACTGAGATACTAGAAAGTCATGACAAGGATGTATTTAAGGCACAGGAGCAGTTTTTGTTGTTCCTATGGTATTCCCACAAGAGCAGCTCTACTTCCATGATCTACATCAGTGAAGGAATTCAAGCAGAAATGTACAAAACTTGAAGGTTTTTAATTAAATGAAACATATCTCAGCAGCATATGTCACAGCTCTTCTGAATGAGTACACTAAGGTTGTATTCATTCTCCACTGATTCAATGCAAGTTTTTTTATTTCATATATGCTCATAATTATCTTTAATTTAGATGTAAGCCTTACTAGTAAGGCAAAGAAAGTACAAACAGCAAACAGAATAACCTGCTTCCAACAGTGACACAATGAACATGATAGAATATGAAGAAAGAGACTACAAGAGACTTTAAAAAATGTTTCTTGACGACATCTAAAAAAGAGCAAAAAAACCAAACCCCATCCAGCTGCGTGCCCACCAGGTTTATTTAATAGTTTCTTGCCACGTAGCAAAATCATCCCTAACCCAGGACTAGGCTACTGGATAAAATATCTCTACAGAAACAAGACAATTGATAACCCAATTTACAGAAAAAGCACGAAATTCTTGTTATCATTTCTGCTTCCTTTTCTCTCCTCCAAATGACAGAACAGAATAAAAGTAAATAGCTGAACTATAAGCAAGGGAAAAAGAGAAAAAAATTGAACGTACTGATCAAACCCACACTTTTCCTTTTTTTGTGCTCCTCACCAAGACTCTCACTTCCTTGTTTTGGTTTCTGATCAAATTAAGAATATATTGGGAAACAACTTCATGCACTGTAATATTTTCTAAGGGCTTGCTACTTTAAAAACTTTGCATAAATTTGCAAGCATCAATCCCCGTTCTCAAAAGCCCACCAGGAAAACCTACCAGCAATTTACCATGCACAGAAATAAAAGATGAAAAGTAGATCATTAACAACAACATATCACCTGTTTCTGGACTGGCTGAATGCATAGGATATTAAATGGGACACAGATTTATATCTCTTATTTTTGGAACTAGAGCTCAGTTTTTGAAAACACGCCCCTGTAGCCACTGCTCTTCTGTTATGTAATTGCAACACAAGTGTCCAAAGCCTGCCAGAATTTGGGTGCTGTTCTGAAACAGAAACTGGTTTCTTAGGCAAGCAAGAAATTAATTCCTCTTGCCAGGACATGGGTGCTGAGTAAGACCAAAGTCAAGGCCTTCCCATTCACAGGACACATCTGCCAGCAGGACATTTATGGGGGCTGAGGGGCACCAGCCAAGCACCTTTATCAAAGCCTTCACTCTCCTGCACTCTGGCCTGGAAAAATGGTGGCTGTAGAGGCACCAAGAGCAGAAAAATTGCTTGTTTCAGAGTTTTGCTATTTAAAAAAAAAAAGCTGAATTTCTTTCTTGACACTTAAGGAACAAAAGACTGATAATTTTTAATAACTCTAACAGTATGATGAGAAAAAAGCTCTTGCTGTGGATTCCAACATTGGCCGTCCCCAAGTATCTCAAGGTTTATTTTTGTTTCCTTCTGTTTAACTAAGAAAAACAAATGGCTCTAGAGTATCCTCGTCCTTCTCCAGCAAATACAGATCAGTTAAAAAATGTGCCAGATAAGAGGAAACAAAATTTGAAATTGAATTTTCCCATTAGAAATTCATCTTACCTGTTCACCGCGCACTGGAATTTGGAAAAAAGTAACCACTCTAAGGTAGACTATAATCAAATATGTTATAGAGTTCATCTTGTAACATCTCAGGCCATGGGCAGGGGCATCTTCCTCTAGCCCAGGTGGCTCCAAGCCTTGTCCAACCTGGCCTTGGGCACTTCCAGGGATGGGGCAGCCACAGCTTCTCTGGGCACCCTGTGCCAGGGCCTCCCCACCCTCACTGGGAAGAATTCCTTCCTAATATCCCATCCCAACCTAATCTCTTCCAGCTGACACACTCTGGCTCTCTTCTTGGCTGCTATGACCACGTTTTGTGAGTTTGTTTACTTCTGACACAGAGGACAAGAAGGCTGCAATATCTCTGTTAGGGGGTTCATCCTTTCAAACCTCGAGACATAAGCAGGAGTGATCCAATTTTCAACAGGAAATCAGCAGAAGAGGAGCCTTTCAAAGAAATACAGCAATACTCTTAGTGGGGTGAAGAACAATCATGCCAGCATTACACTGCCTGTTTACTGCAATGAGGCAAAACGGGAAATTTTGAAAAGAAATTTTCAATAATTGATGGGATTTTTGAAAAAACTGAATCATAAATTTTTCAGTGAAGGATGTTTTGAAGTAATCGAAATTCCTGATTTTATTTATTTTTTTTTTAAACTTGCTACTTGAGCAAAATCTACTTCATATTTGGACTACTTGGGGTTTTTTTTCACATTCAGCTATTTTTGTACGTGGGTTTCATTGATATAGTAGTGTTGTTTGGAACAGCAAATAACTTACTAATTTAGGAAAAGGCTCATTTTAAAATGAAGTGAGAGCTTCTGAGATAGGCTGGTTTAGATATAAACTTGAAAAAATATCTATAGCATACTTAATCTGGAAAAAAGAAACTGATACTTAGAACACTATTAGAAATAGTTCCATATTGTCAAATAATTGGTTCTCCTCTCTGCTGTGAGATTTTACTGTGGACAGACTTTCTTCCTGCAAGAGAAAGGAAGATTCCCAACCTCATGTGGAAAAAGGAAAAAAAGAGATGAGACAGAAGAGTTTTGATTAACTCGTTTCCTCAACATTCAGCATTCAGTCCACTACATTATGCAAAATATCTCTTGAGTTAAAAGCAAGATTTTTTATCTTTGTATTTTTTTTTTTTTAAACCATGATACAATGTCATTACAGTTTTGGCACTTCAGCATAAAAAGAAATGTTTCATTCTCTTTGCCTCATTAGGATCTCATAAGAGATCCTGTCAGCTGCAAGTTTGTTCAGTTTATCTCAAGAAAAAAGGAAGAAAAAAGCTTAAAATTTCCCTTAGATATGTCAGTCAAAAGCAGTGCACTGGCTGGAACTCCAAGTTCAGAAGAATATTGCTCATGTCAGTAGAGACAGAATCTTTCTGTGGGCCCATTTTCTTCATCACTTTTAGAAAAGATGATATTTATGTAAAGGCCCAACCTCGCCTTGCAATTACCCCAAAATCAAACTGTGCTCTATAGAAGGGTTCAGTCAATGACTCCATCACGTATTTCTCATTATGTGCTCTTTTCCTAGCTGAGAAGTACTTTCCCTAGGATCACAGTTTCACAAAAGATAAATAGCATTCAAATTTGAACTGGCCAGGGAGACCAGATACTCAACCTTAAAGCATTTCTTGGCTATGTGAAAATTATTAATCCCAAAATTCTCGTGATTTAACTCAGGATATTTTGCAGGCTGTGTTCATTTAAATTCAAATTTAATCCCCTCTTTCCAGTCATGTAGTAAAGACACAGTTCTGTTATTCAAGTTCCTTCATGCAGCTCTGTTTTTATTGTATTTGCAGCAGTTGCTGAACAGCTCCTCATATCAGATCTTCGATTCCAACAGGCATACCTGCCTTAATGTGCTCATATAATTTTATAATCTCCTATTCATTATCATGTTGCACTTTTTATATTACAATAGAGCTGTCAGGAATGGCAACTGTTAATAAGGGAGACTGCATGAATTATTAGTTTTTATGCCAAGATAGAAGTATTGATTGAGGGCAGAGCACTGCTGTAGGATCACAGCTCTTTCTTCCAGAAGGAAGTTCCCCTGAACCAGCTGAAGAGGAATGCAGGAATTCCCAGGAACTTTGCAGCACTGTGCTTCCACCTCATGCAATGTGACCTCTGACATGGCAAACTAACTGCATTTCACTTTGCTGCCATTTTAAATAAAAGCTCGTGATGAAGCAGATATACAAAATGTTTTCCTCACTAGGAGTTCAACCCTTTTGCTTTGTATAATCTGCTTAGTGCTGATGTTTGGAACAGGTGAATTTCTAGAGTCAGCCTATTAAAAACACGTTCTGTGTGCTGGGTAACCTGATTACAAATCATGAAACTTCACAGAGCTGGTGCAAAACTCATTTTCAAACCTTCCCAGGCTCGTGAATAGTGTTAAAGAAAAAGCCTAGCAGAGGGCATCCACAGAGAACAGAATGGAATTGACTGTTTCAGCTGGAAAGGACCAACAAGGATCACTGTGTGTGAGTGCCTGGCCAACTCAAGGCTGACCAGGTTGCAGAATGTTGCTAAGGGCATTGCACAGATGCCTTTTAAACACTGACAGGCTTGGGGGAGAGAGCACCCCTCTAGGAAGCCTGTTCCAATGTCTGACCACTCTCTTGGTACAGAAACACTTTCTAATATCCAGTCTAAACCTCCTCTGGACAGCTCAGCACCATTCCCACAGGTCTTGTCACTGGAGGTTCCCTTCAGCCTCCTTTTCTCCCAACAAGACAACCCCAAAGCCGTCAGCTGCTCCTCACGGGATCTGTGCTCCAGCCCTTCCACCAGCTTTGTCCCCTTGGTGACAGTCCTTGTCCTGAATACCCAGAACTGGAAAACAAAAACATTTAAATGCCTCTATAGCACAATCTCCTCTTTTTACCTGATCACCTGGCTGTTGAAAATTATCATCTGGCAGTGCCATTCTAACCAGAACCATGCACTCTTGAACACACAGCTTTCTGTTAAAAAATGATATTAAATCGTCTTTCATTTATTCATGTTGTTTCTCCAATTACATAAACTGTGATTATTTAACTCCAGCTTGTGGCAAGTCACACAGTTTGCAAAAACTGAAAAGCACACAACAAAAACACTGGAGTCTGCGTAGCTAAACAGCAAACTAAATGCTACAAGCCAAGCTTGACAAGATCTGTGTTTAACTCTGAAAAGGAGCTTTCTTAAACATACAGCACAGGAACTAGTTTTTCTTTAAGCACTGAGCAACACTAAAGCTGCATTATGAAACCAGTTCATTAGTGGTAAATAAAAATAGTGGTTCCCTAATAAAACTGGGAGATGCAAATCTGCTTTCATAGAGCTCAGCTTTCAGTAACTCATCATAAAGATTGCCAGAACTAAAACAGGAAAGCATTTTTAGGAATTTCACTAAAGCATATACTTCCCTAAATGCCAACTAATGCATATCCCTTAGGTTTTCTGCAAATATTGTCCAAATGGATTTGCTAATCTGGAAGCGTATTTACAAACCCCACAACAGATTTACACAAACCATAACAGATATGTAAATCTTACCAATAAAACCTAAATAAAGGTTTGATTAGTTTTTGATTTTTCCCGTGCACTTTGCCAGTACAATCAATAGATTTAGTTCTAAATCACAGTTTTGGGGCTCAGATGTTTGCATCAGAATTTAAAATTACACACACAGCCTTTACACATTAACTCTTAATCATGTTCTATAAATTCCAATCAGAATTTCTACAGTGAGTTCTTGAAGTCCAGATGTAATAATGAGTTTCATAAAAGGCTCTGTAATCTGTTTTTCATGTTCTCCTTCAAAGTTCAAAATAAATCATATTCCATCCACAAAGCTCCTCAGTTGCTGGGGTGGTTTTTTTTTGTAAAAACAGCAATTTGTCATTATATGGCATGTTTAGCCACGATTCTTCTACAATTCTATTGGAATAACATCAACAACAGATGCAGAAAGGACTATTCAAATTTAAGGCATGCATTTTAAGCAGATCTAGGAATCAACTTGCCACAGAACTGGCGTGCAAAGAACTAATCCTCCTCGGGCCAATTTTAACACCCTTTCAGTTCAAATTTCAAAGCCCAACAGGAATCACGCTGTCGCAGGAATAACCCCAGTGCCACGTTCCACATGCACTTTTCACTGTCATCTTTCCACAGGCACCAAAGCCCGTGTGGCAAATCAGATCTGAGAGCTGAAAACAAAACAAAGCCTAGAGCAAAACCAAGAGCAAACCCAAATGATCACTCTTCTGTCAGACAGAACCCGACCCTGCTCACTCCGTGGCAGCATCCAGATTGGCTCAGGGGAACTGGGAAACCACAGTCAGCAATGTTCAAATGATGGAGACGTCTGATGATCTTAATTATTACATTAGCTTCAAAGCCTTTGGAAAATCCAATTCCAACAGCAGGTGTTAAAACTTGGCATTCAGCTCAGAATCTGATGGGATATGGGTGACAGGAAGGGAAGAGGTAAGGAAACAGAAGCGATGTAACAAAGACAGGTGGAAGAAAGTAGCTCTTGTTATTTTAGGAATTGTTTACTCTTCCTGAGACACTTCTAAAAAGCAGGAAAATAGTTGAACTGACAAGTTAAATTACAAAAATGTTCCTCCATGGTAAGGTCAATAAATTATATTAAAACCAAGATACATAACAGTGAAAGTTGCTACATTTTCTTTAAGTACTTATAAAAATTGCTTTACTTTAATACTCTTTATGTAGTTCCTTATATTACATACAGGCTTTCTATTAAAAACTCATTTGCCAAATCATCTCATGACAGAGCAGTACCCAAAAATGAAAGGGCATAATGTGCTGAGCCCCAGGCTCTGCCTGTCCAAGGGAATGTTCTCCTTATTTGAAGCAAAAATAAAGACAAGGAAAAGGAACTTTATCTCCGTGTTGATTCAATCAATTTTGCTTTTTAATGACACTTAAAACTTCTGTAGCAGAGCACTTATTCCACTGAGTCTAATCAAGTTTTTCAGCTGCATAAATCCAAGTATTTAGCCTTTTGTCTGCAGAGTGCTCCTCTTCATCCTTTTAAGCCTTGGGACTGAATTCCTGTCTCAAGCACGGCACAGAGCTGGGGGATTACCAACAGGATCCAGAATATTGTTTTTAATTGAATTCCCAACAGCATTCACAGAGCCAAAAGCAGACATTTTATTCCGAAATTTAGAGTTGGATCTGCAGCTGCTGCCTCTCAGTTTGTACCAGAAAAATCCCAGAGTGCATCTGCACTTAGGGGCTCAAACACTTCCTGGGCAGCTAAAAATCTGACAAATAATTTTACATGGACCCTTCATGTCGACCACTGGCTCCTGTACTGGGTGAAGCCAGAGGGAACTTCACTGAAGTACAGAGAACCAGGACTATAATGGAATTATTGGGCTCATCTGTTTATGTCAGGTGCATTTATCTAACAGAGGGCACCAATCAGTAGTTTTAAAAAGGGGAAAACAGAATGATTAAGAAATGCTGGCACCTTGTCAGATGCCACAACGTTATTAAAAATAGATTCCTCAAAATGGTATCTCAAGTAAACACCTTAGAGAGGAAATTTAAAAGAAATTAAAAATCATGCTGTCTTCACCTTTGTGTTTTAAAGTTGTTATTAAAAAAAAAAATAGTAATATACCCCTTAGAATCATGATATGTTGCAAAAATAAGCTAATTTGAGAAGACAGTGAATTTTTTATTGCTTTGGATGTTTTGCAAAGCTGTGATTAAAGGTCTGCCAGTTTGCCAGAGTCTACAACTCTCTTAATTAATAAAAAAATACTGTTACATTTAACATATCACAAAAATATAGAAAATATCACCGAGTAGATAATCTTTAGTAGTATCTTTTTCCAAGTATTTCAATTTCATGAAGTCTGTGTGTATACACAGCTCAAATAAGCCAGAAAATAATAACTTTGCCAAATAACTGCCTTAAATAAATTTTAAAAACCCCAGTCAAATGCACGTGTGCTGCTACCTATTTGGCCACTTAGGATTTTGAACTGTTTTGTCACAAGAAAATAAATGTTATCCATTCAGAGTTTAATTGTTCTGAAGAAGTAAGCACCCAAGTGTGGATGGATCACACCTGATGGTAGCAACATGGAGATTATTTTGCTGCTTATCTGTGACAATTTAGAACAGATTAAGCAGAACTTTGGCACTGGCTCAGAATATCATCCAATATCCACGTACACCTATCAGTGATATATCTCAGCAGCAAAATAAATGGGCTATTCTTTCATCTAAAGGAAAAGACAAGCACTCTCTGAGATTGAAGAATTATCACATAACTAAGAAAAAACTACTTTTTTCATGAATGACTTCTCTAAGTAAGCACCATTCAGGACATACAGTGTTATTGATAACCTGATTTTGAAGAAATTTCTCTCTATTTCTACAGTCATATCAATTTTAGATGAGGAAAAGGCTGCAGCATACTAGAATATACTATTCCATTAGCCCAGAACAACTTCTATCCTTCTTCCCTTCTACCCTTCTGAAATGTTGTTTTTCATTTATTGGCTACTGGATTCTTGTCCTGAAACATTTTAAGTCAAAATGCAGTACTTTGTAATATTAGTTTAAATACTGAACTAAAATTATTTCAATAGATGATACAGGTGCTGTACATTTAAAAATCAATATTATATGTGCATGGTTGGAATTAGGCTGCAATTTATGAAACTCCTAGCCATTAGTTTTACAAGAAGGTATTAAAATAAAAAATAGCTTCATAGTCAGCATATGATCTCTTATGAAATAGAAATACCATTTCCACTGTGGGAAAGGTACATCTTTTATACTGCTTTGGTTTTATGGTTAGTCTGCTACAGACAAAACCCAATGCATGGACCAAAAAACTGCTGGTGGGTGGGGTGATCACTCCTGTTGGTTAATTAAATCTCATTAACACCAACACACAGGCTTGAATCTGTTCTGTTGGACTCAAATGGAAAATGGGATCATACCTGAGCATGTGACCCTGGCCAGGAGGAGGCTGAGTTTATTTCCCTGTGCCCCTCCTCATTATCCAGGTGGGAATACTCTGCTCTGCTGTGGCTCTGGAAGCCTGCAGGCCCCACACAGAGACCTTCAGCAGGAATGGACTCAAGAACCTGGGTGCTGCTTTTCTACATCACATGCTTAAATTCTTTCAGTGTTAACATCTACTGTCTGGGGCAGAGAATGAAATGCTTTTACACCACCATCAAACAGGAAACAGGCTCACAGAGGTGGAACAGAGAGACAGACTATTCCCTCCTGCTCAGAGAGCCTTTCTCTTCTCAAAGGTGTTGAACAGATCAAAAACCAAACCCTTGTGCTATTGCAGGATCATCTCTTTCCTTGTCCCTACTGAAACAAGAAAACACAGTTCAACCATCCCCACCCTTTCTGATGCATTGTCTTCAGCCCACAATTCTCTGAAAGACACCTCTAATTTTGTAACTCTAATTTAAGGCTCATCATCTGTTCTGAAGCTAACATTAACTGGTGTAATGCTGGCTGCTTTAATACTTGAGTGTCTCAGCAAACTGGCAATACTCTCTTATTGACTACACTTGTAACAAGAACAGCTCTACAAACAAGATGTTCATGCTGGGATTTTGTAGTACCTTCATTTACATTGTTTTTTGACTCATCATAAATTTTTTAAGTATACACTAGTTTTGTCTCACAACTTTTACACTTGACAAAATTTCTTCATGTTGTCCAGTTGTATCTGAAAAGAGAGTCTTCATGCTAATTTTGCAATCCTTCATTTCAGGACATCTATTTAAAAACATATAATTTTGCTTTTTAGGTATACCCAGTTGAACTGCCTGCATATCAACATATCAGGAGACAGAACAAAAGAAAATAAAGGACAAGGGCAGAGTACAATTTCATGCACAGGATTATGTTGCAAAAGCATTTTTAAGATTTTTATCACTGAGAACACATCAGGCTTGTCACACACAAGCAGTTAAAAAACCATTCAGAATAAGAATTTCAAATAAAGATTATCTGCCACTGGGATCAGATTTTCACAGCACATCTGCAATGAAGGCATCAAAGAGCAGAGATCTGAACCAGGCCCAGCCACTCCTACAAGTGCCACACAATGTAAAATGCAAGTAGAGAATTTCATGGTGCTGCACATTGAAATCTGAAGGTTCAGCTGTTTCTTTTGGCTCTTGAGCAGGATTTAAGAGCTAAACTTAAATAAGGGCAGACATTAGTTTGTGCTAAATTCATACTTTTAGGTTCCCTCAGGCATCTCGTCCCTCAGCTCAGGACATAGTATGTTGGTTCTTAGGAGCTTTTTCCCAGGACACACATTTATGCATTTTCTAGATATCTAATTTTGGTCTTATCCTTCCTCCTCTGGATGGCTACAATCCCAAGAAATGCTCAGCACCAGGAGCATGGTTACAGAAAAGTTCAACCATCACTCTGATGCCAAAACAGGTGTCCACATTTAAAGACACGATTAAAGCCACCATGGATTGGGCTAAGCCTCCTCAGGAAATCTGTCGTTTTAAAATTCCTTAAGACAACCCAAAGTCTTGAAAATTTGGTTTTGAATTCAGGACTGAGCTCATGAAGCAAAATTCAGTACCTGTAAACTTCAGCATCTGCAATGTGATCGTAGCTATGTAATGGAACAATATAAAGAAAAACACATCTAGAATACACTGTACACCTGTACACCAAAAGAAGTTATAAGTATAGTCTAAAAACTAAAACAAAGAAACATCCACTTTAGCAGCTGTATTTCCCCAGGTCTTTCTGCAATTTGTTTGCAAAACCAGCTAATTAACTCTTAGTACAAAAGCAGCTATTTCCATCCCTTGTCACTTGAGCACGTACTGAAGTTCCACTTACTTTACCTCATATTCACTCAAATGTAAATTGGAATATGCTAAATTAAAAAAAAAAAAAAAAGGAAGAAAAAAGAAAGTAGTTACTACATTATTGTTAGTAGAAACTTCATGTTTTAAGAGGCATGCACTGGGGAAAGAACTGTCTGATTTGACATCTTTGTCAAAAGATCTGTAGACAGAAAAGAGCTCCTACAGAGAGCTGCTACCACAGACAAGGTACTTTTAGAGTACCCAGAGGAACTATTCCTCTAGAATGCTGGCATCTTCTTTAAAGAAAAATTCATCTTCCTTGTAAAGCCACCAGGTCCGTACGTGTGTGCCAATAACAAATGCCTATGGTAGTACTGATGCTAAAGAATGGATTAATAAAATGAGAGCCTAATAAATTCAGTGACTAAATCTGTAAAGAACAGGATAGTGGGGAACAGGGGAATATTCAAATTGCCCCAGGCATATTCCTACCTATTAGGGAAGCAAGCTTCAGATTTGTTTTTTTTTAGATTTATTCAGATTGAAAGTTGTTGGATTTCAGTGGTTGAATGCAAATCAAATTATTCTATGAGTCTATAAACATATGTGTTGACTTTCCTTCAAAAATGCACTTGTCCAATTGACATCCCTCACAGCAAATTTATATTTTTGAAATAAAGGGTGTAGAATAGATTTTTCCTCATTACACGGTAAAAAGCCACTATTGGACAAACTGGAAACAATCATTTGACTTGTGCAATAAATATACAGTGGCTTCTTTGTACAGTGATGATCATCAACCAGCAGATAAAACCTCCCCAAAAAAATAAGATACCTGTCACAGACACCTTTGCTGAAAGCCTGTCACCAATGCAGCCAGAGCTGCAGTGAGATCTAAACCAAGACAAGGCACAGCAAGGGAAGGAATTGCTGTGGAAAATGTAACTTCTTTCCAAGGCAGGTAAAATCCCACTAACACAGGCACTCACGTGGCCTCGGTACAGAGAAAAAGAAAAGTTCACTTGGTCACAGCCAGAAATCTAGCTCCAGCTTTGAAATGTTCCAGTCTTTGCCTACAGTGTCAAACAAATCAGATGTTACACGTTCATTGTGTATTCAGGTGAGGAAGTGGTTACTCAGTTACTGTAAGTACCATTTTTGACTCATGGTATTTCATTTTCTCATACATAAAACAGGGATTAAACCATGTTTCCCCTCACTCCTACCTATCTTTTTTTTGCTTATTCAGATTGCTGTAATTTGCAGTAGAAAGTATGTTCCATGAGATGTACAAACAACATCAATCTTGGTTTCTATCCTAAGATTTAGGATGATACATTATGTATCAGCTTATGTGTTTATCCGGTGGTGTGATTGGATCAGATGGAGCTGACATACTTGCTTCCTTCACTTAAATTCCAACTCTAGTTTGAAAAATGATTTTTTTTTTTTTCCCTTTTACTGACAGTTGGCAGACAAATCTTGAGAGTAACCAAGTACAATTTAGGTCTAAAAGAGGACTTCAGGAATGAATGGTTCGGAAGAGCAAGCTGGTTAAGAGACATTCTGACAGAAGCCAATGATAACTTTTTTAAAGAATATACAGTCTTATTGCAACGTCAAAAATACTTAAGGAATGTAGAAATAATCCTCTGTTTTCAGTCAGAGAGCTGAATAGGTAACAATGTTCACAGACAATCCACGAGGACCATTTCTACACATGCCATGCTACTAATGGCTGCTGTATTTTTTTGTAGATTTTTCTTTTGTTCATTGAAACCACAGTTCCTGGTTGTTCTGATGTTTTCACAGTTGTCAGAGCTCTCTAAGCTGAAAGCATTACATTCCAGTGACTAAAAAAGACCCAGAAACAATCCTGTACTACCAGAGCCTTGACATCTTCCCACAACCTCACAAATATTTGTCACAGGAGGAAATGCAATTAGTTCTGTCCTGTAATAATTCTTCCATTTTGAAGGAAGCATATTAGCATATCAGCAGAAAAGATATGGACAGTTTCAGAGGGTAGGGGAATAGAGCTGTTTTTTAATACCTGACTTCACCAAGTTGGGCTGTGTTGGATGGTACAGCTGGTTCATCAAATTTTTACCAGGGGTTCTGCAATTTCAGCTTATTTTTATTACCTAGTCTTTATCCATCAGAGTTCAAGTAGAAAGTGCAAGAGTCCTTGAGGCTACTTGCTTTTAGGAACAAAGAACTACTGAAAAATTCCAAGCATATCTCCCCTAACTAGGCTGGAGCAGATAGAGAATATGCTGTCTGGCAAACACAGTATGACTGTCTGTCAGAAAACCTCACGTCTTTAGCAGCAAAGCCACCTCTCTCACATCTAATGCTGAGAAAATCCCCAGACAGCTTTTTTTTTTTTTCCCCCTTTGAATGTTGTTTACTTCCCTATTCACCACAATTAACAGAACATCCCCAAAGTTACTGTGCCAGGTTATATCACCAGATTTGCTCTTGTTTTTATTGCTGCTGACAATAGCCACAGAATAAAATACACACTGGCAGAAGGGAGTTTTCAGCAGGTTTGTATTTACCCTCTGCTTGAACTGGATTATATGTTCTTTCATGCACGAAGGCTAAAGGTAAAACGAAGAGTCTCACTTGTGTGCTTAAGAGAATATGTGCTAAATCAAACCATTCCAGTGAAATATGTGCTGCTTTGCAGGAAAACACAAAGTTTGGGTTTGTTTGTATTCATAGTGTCACCACAGACAATAGAGTTGTGCTTTGAACAGCTCAAATACCATCCAACCATAAATACCAGTGAGATTCTCAGTCAGTACATGAGATGTTGGTCAAAAAAAAAAAAAAAAGGCAAATAATTTAACTTAGGGAATGACTACAGACACTGGCACATTACACTGCACCTGTGCTGCTCCATCACCTTGGAGCAGATGAGAGCTCTGAAAAAAACCTCTGAATTGCTGCCAGCTGTGGGAGAACAAAGAGAAAAATTAAGAGATGCCCTAAGTCATAGTGCAATTCCTCAGCCCAAACCCCATGTTTTCATGTGTGATGGAGCACGCAAATGGTGCCCCAGACATTTCTGCACAACAAGGTCAAACTCCACATGCAAAAATTCAGTAGCAGCAGTTGACAGTGAAATATGGATGTTGATCAGGCCCCCAACCTTGGTCCTCACTTCATACACAGAGACCTGTTCTGCTTTGTTAACCTCATTCAGCATCTCTGCCACCTACCCCAGGCCACACTCCCGTGCTTGTTAACTGGAGGCTTGAACAATTCCTTTTGAAAGAAGAAAATCATAATTCACCTCGAAAAAGACACGAGAGTTCTGTTGGTCTGTGCAGAAGTCGTGCCTTTGATGAAGAGACAGAGATGATGGGAGAGCCTGGCACACGCGGCCGAAGACAGGGATTTTAAAAATCACCTCGAAAGGAATACATCACTGAAGAAAGCTAACTGGAGAAATTACTTGTTAAAATTGACACTCCAAAGTGCCACATTCTCGTGATGGAAGTCAGAGCATACAGGAGAAATTCCCAGCTAGCACTCCACACAGTGATGTGGGGGAGGCTGCTGTGTATCTGCCTGGGCCTTGCGAGGACAAAGGGTTTCTGGGCTGGGCTTGGATATGAGATATTTTCAGGTGCATCAGATTTCTGTTTGCTCAATATTTCAGATGGGTTCTGCCCACACCAAACAAACTCCTTAACACTTCAGGTGCTGTGACTCTGACTGCAGTAATAGTGTGTATCTGCTACTCAAAAAATTCTGCCAAATCCTCTGTCTCTACACAGAGGCAATTTCTAAATGAAAACAGAAAATACCTCAATGGAATGTACAGATGTAGAGATGTCTCAGTGCAGAAGCTATTGGCATGCCCAGGCACAACACCACAGAGCTTTTTCAAGAATGATCTGATTCCCAAAAGAGCACAATACAGTAGGAATAACACAGGAATATGAATGTACTCTGTTGAAATATTTACTGTTAGAAAAGCCTCTGATAAAACTCTGCCACACAGACATTCTGTTCACAGTACTGTTCTACTGATTCAAAACCCGCAAAATCCCCAAAGTCTTCGGGATTTTAAGAGTTTGAGGCCTTCATGTTAATTTAGATCTGTTGCATTCTCTTGGCATGCAAAAGAACCCAAAAGCCAACCAACAAAACAAACACCAAACAACCCTTTCCCCCCCCCCCCCCAAAAAAAAATCCAGACAACAAAAAAAAACCCCAAAACACAAGCTCATTTGCAGGGTAGCATGCACCAAACCATAGATTTTCATTTTTAGAGAGATTACAGAGAAAGAAACTACCAAAGTTATGGATGTCACTGCATTGCCTATATTAGAGAGTTAATGGGACTAAACAACAGGTAAATGGGAATATATATCCCTTCCACGCTTCAAAGGAAGAGAACAGTATGATCCTGTTAGAAAATGCCTCAAGTCAACATTCTTGTGCTGCACCTTATCTGTGGTCAAAATGTGAATTTCATTTACCAACAGTCCAGCAGTCTCTTCATTCCATTTGCATACTTTTCATTCCATTTGCTTCAGGAAGAGAACCTGCCTGTCATCTCCTTGGAAGTGTTTATATTTTTTTTAAAAAATGGAAATATCACAGTATGTTATACAAAATCCCCCTATTTCCTCTAGAAATGGAAACAGCTCTTGCTGTTTTGTTTAATGTTCAGAAGTAATTGCAGTAGAGTAGTTCTGCTTTATGCAACTCCATAACTGGAGTGTAGAATAATCAGGTTCACTAATAATTTTCTCAAGAGTCATCTGTCAGCACCCATAACTCTTCATAAAACCAATTATGTCACTTCTGGCGTGACTTTCATGACTTTGGTGCCTGACAGAGTAAAAATCAATGAGATTATTTCATGGCTGGTCCTGGGTAAGTGACCCCTGTTAGGGGTCTGCCATGCAAGCTCTCAGAGCTGCATGATCCCAGTCTTATGAGGATGCTCTGCTGAGCACACAGTGGACACAAAATTATTTTCAAACTGGTTAGTCACTGAATTGACTGATTACCATGAAACACTGTGCTGAGTAACAGTGATGAAATGTATTAAAAAAAATAGCACAGCTAATTCTATGGGTGCATTTGATCAAAAGGGAGTTTTATCTGACTTCTGGTCAGGTGGGAAAATCCCTTTTGTGCCACACAGGCACACAGTCCTCCATTTTAATACTTGATATTATATACATTAATATACTGAAATTGCAAGGTCTGTAAATCTCAAGTTACCACCAAGTTCTGTACTGCATCACACTACTGAATGTTTCAGTTCTTTGCCACTAGGAAGCTTAGAGATTTCTCTTTCTTTGAATGCTTCAGAGCAGCATGGTTCTCACAGCAATCCACCCTAAATCACCTTTTCAGTGCCAAGATCTGGATATGAATTGTTCTGATGCTTGTTCTGACAAATTAAATCCTCTAAGCACTCAGATTACAGATCCATCTATTTAATAGCTGCACATCTCTCATTCATTTTTTCCTGCCACATTCAGCAATCTCCTCCTTTTCAAGGTGCCCATGAAATTAGGGTACTCACTGATGTCAGGCAGCACAAGGCACAGCTAGCTGACTATTTATACTTACATCAAAACTCATGTAAAAAATTACATTGCAACTTTTACCCTGCTGTTTAGCATTGAGCCATATATATGGATAAAACCTAACACTAAAATCCTATTTCCCTAATGGAGATGAAGGGCTTCAAATCAACACAAGCTTTTCCACCAGACTGAGTGTCCATACAAGCAAAGCAGATTGCGATTGATAGGCAGTGAAAAATAAGAATAAAAAGTTATAGTTTCAAATGTTTTCATAAACCATTTCTGAGGAAAAAAAAAGCTAATTAAAATTACCAAATGTTGAACTTACTATATTCCAATATTTAATTTCTCTTAACATAAAAAACCCCAGTTTTGTGTCAAAAGTCCTTTGAAATTAAAAGATAAAATTTCTGAAGCAGGTATGGCACCTGCTTTACTTGAAATTGCAATGGGATATATAAACAGTCCTTTGGCAAGTACCCACTGAGGAGTATAAACTTCTAGCTGAGGACTGCAAATTCTAACTACAAGATAATTTCTCACTAGTTTTGGTTTGGGTTTTTTGGTGTGTTTTTGGTGGGTTATTTTTTGGTTTGTTTGTTTTGTTGATTTTGTGGATTTTTTCTTTGTTTTGTCGTGTTTTTTCGGTTTGGTTTTTTGTTTGGTTTTTTTTTTTTTTTTCAAAAAGGAGCAATTTATTATAAAGCTAGAGATTTATAATCTCGTAAAAAAAAACTTGGTCCCATCTACCACAAAAATATGGAGATTTCAGACTAAGGAACAGCATTAACACTGCTTAGTTAACTAACTAAATTATAGCATTTCCCTTAAATGCTGAGGATGTCACTCCACTGCTGCATATACTATTCACCTTTATAAAAGCTTCCTGGTCTCAAATGCAAAATGGAAATACAGTCATATCCTAGTGCAATCTCCATCAAGTTTTATCAAAAAAACCCTGCAAAGCTCAATAACCCTATTTAAAATAATATGTAATTATTTAAACAGAATCAAAATAATTCAAGTATCTAATAAATATTTTTCTGCATTGGTCAATATTATAGAGCAAATACTAAATTACAGATTATCCAGATTACACGTGGTTCATCACACACAGTTTTGGTAATTCACAAATTAACTATGCAGTAAAAAAATCACACAACTATATCCCTCAGACTCTGCTCAGGGATTTGATGAATCTTTTCAGCCACTTTGCTATCAAGGATGGTTTAAAAACATCAATTCCATTAAAAGGGCTTCAGAGAAGACTCCTGTCTGGTGCTTGCTCCTTAAATATCACATTCTGACAGGTTTTAAAATCACGTCTAGGATTTTGTGCCTTTTTTTTTTTTAAATAACCAAGCAAACAGACAATAATTTAAAACAAACAAACAAGCAAACATAAAGAGACCCCACCACAAGCCCAAGACCATTCAGTATCTATTTTAACACTTACACGTTACATACACACGTGGCTGATCTTTGTGAATTTACTTTCGGTGTGACCAGAAGAAATGATCCAACAGCAGCTGCTTTTGCCAAAGAGGCAGCTTTGACTAAAGAAAGAGATCTGTGAGGCCTGCATCACCGTGGTTTATAAAAGTTGTTGGAAGTGTATGACCCCATTAAGTTGGGCTCATTTGTGGCCGTGTCCCTTAAGCAGCAGCACTGTGGAGTGAGCAGTAATTGTGGCTGTGTTAGTTATTAACACAGAGGGAGCATTCCACTGGGGTAGGGGATGGGAGGCAGAACACATCAACTTTGGGAGCATCCCCACTGTAGGGAACTCTCCAGAATCACTGGGCAGGTCCCCCCTCCTGCCTTGGGAACACCACAGTGACAGCTCACAAACCCAAGAGCCTGTGTGTGAAGGTGCCCTCAGAGTGTCCTCCCCACTGAGAAAATGCAGAGCAACAGATTTGCCATTTCCTGCAGTCAGCTGGGGCTCAGTGCCCTGCTCTCATGCCAGGAAGTTTAATGTGAAACATGCAAAATGCAACTGAAGCACACAGAAGGAAGCACTTGCACGTGGAACTGCTTGGATCACACGAGCTGACCAATGTAAAGAATATTCCCAACGTGGGTCCCAGTGAGCTCCACAATCTTTAACTATATTCAAAGGATTCACAGGGAAAAAAAAAAAAAATAAGATTATACTTCAAAATTATTAGCAAATTCTAGAGGGAATTATGTATAAATGAGATCTCCATTTCTCTTACCTTTGCAATGGTCTCGTGCAGGCGGAAGGAGGGATCCAGCTCTTCAGTTTTTGTGGCATGTACAGGAAAAAGAGCTTCAGAGAGAAAGCTGGAGTTCTGTGAGAATAAAGTAAGGGACTTTTTAGGATTCCACAATGATTTCCTCCTTCAATTGGTTATTGAATTTTGTTGAGAGACTGAAAAATCTTTCAAATATTTCTTAAATTTTGATGATTACAAAATTTATTTCACTGATCTCAGAAACTGATTCCAAGCCCCTGAAAAAGGCAAAAACCCCCTAAGTCTTATGACTTTATTTCTGGAATGGCAGTTGTCTCTGTAATTATGCTTCCCAAAGCAGCTAAAAATTTTGCCTACAGGGAGAAAAAAAAATCCACACAGCTTTATTCTGAGCTAAGCAGCAATCAGACATTTTATTAACTACATTATGATTTAAGTCTTCAGAAGAAATGTAACCACAATAATCAAGGAATACTCTTTTATCTTCTGCACCCATCCTACTCCTCTATCCAGTAATACCATCTACATAATAAGGAATTTTTGTCAATTCCCTAAAATTATACACTTTAGGCTGACAATGCTTTTAACACCAGACAATCTAATACATTGTTTGGACAGAATGTTCATCTGTTCTTGTACTGTAAAAAAAGCAAGACATTATTTGCATATTTGTTGTCACAAGGAAACAAAAAACCAATACCAAGGAGTGAACTGGAAAAAAAGGCAAAACATTATAAAACAAACCTCTAAGCCTCAAAGGTGCCCAGATGCCTAAAACAGGAATTACATTACATTGCTGGTAAATTTGCCTGTTAAGTTTTTCTACAAATTAATGCCTTCATGATCAATATTCTATCAGCATTTCCATGCATTTCTAGGAGATTATTTCTGATAGCAAACTCCCACCACTTTCTTAAATATATATATATATAAAATTAGCACCGGATCATATAAATTTTTATGGTCAGTGATGCATCTGTGTGTTGCATAACTTGTCACAGAAGCATCACAAAAATAAATGAAGTAATTTTTTTTCTTTCAGTTTTTTTTTTTTTTTTTTTTAAGATCTCAGGGAGAAGATGCACCAAGTCATTTATTACAAAGATAAAATACATACTTCAGCATTAACTCGTAACTATTCATCTTTGTTTCAAGTCTGCACACCAGCTGTGTCATTTGACACCCTCATTCTGCTGGGGTGGTGCTAATGCTGCTCATCATCAGTCACACAAATGCAATCAATAACTTAAGAGTTTCATTATTTATATTCACTCTTGAGGATCTCACTGAGAGTCAGTGCAGGCAGCGACTACCAAATTAGGTTTGCTACCCAAAGTCAGATTATTGCTCCATCTAGACAAATATCCTTTTTTTTTTTTTTTTTTTGGAATCTAAGGCGTGGTGGATCAGCTGCCTGGAAAGCAGGGAGGCACTGCTCACCTGGCTTCTCTCCCACTCCACCCCAGACCTCAGCTGGGCCAGGTAAACCAGCTCCTCTGCCTTTGGAAGAACTCAACATACACAGGTAACGATCAGCAAATGAATCAGAACAACCTGGGCAGCACAAGTGACAAGTTGTTTTGCTCATGAAGGAATCAAGACCCTGCCTGCAAAGATCTTGGAAAGGACTGTTTGAAATAACTTGCTGACATCTGAAATCATCTTGCTGTGCTCTTGTAAAAGCAAGTGTTTAAAACAGCTGTGGCTGCTTTTTTATTTTTTTCCCCCCTCATAAAAGGCCCCTCCATAAAGAACTGCTAGAGAGGCCAACTTTGTTTCTCTTGCCTTCTGTGTTTTTTTCAAGCTCTATGCTCACCAGAGAAAGCTGCATGAGCTTTCCAGCAGAGTCCCACTCTTTATCCCAGGGAACACAGGGCAACACAGGGCAGACAGATGAGTTCAGATGATGTTCCAAGAGCACCCCTCAGCATTTAACAGGAAGAGCAACACCTTCCATGAGCTGGAAACTTAATCACACTTCTCTGTCGTTCTCTCACCAAGCTCACAAGTGCGTGTTGTATTTTGGCTTTTTTTTGAACAGCAATTTGCTAAGCAAATTTCTAGTAAATCACACCAAAAGAAAGACCTGCTAATCCAAAACCATTAAAACCAACTGTATTATTCCTTTCTGCTTTTCAGCCATGGCAGGAGCTACAGCTGCAGTTGCTGTCCTCGTTCTCTCCCACACTCACCTGCTAAACACAAATCATCACCTCTGCCCCAGCCAGGCATTAGTGTCACCCCCACCTTGTACAGAGGGCAGAGTCTTCAATGCATTGTGAATGCTCTGGAGATGGCATCAAATTATAGAAAACCCTTTTCAAGGTCAGGCTGCTGTGAAACATCCTAAAATTTAGGAGGCCCAACTTCCAACTTCTTTGAAAATTTTCTCCTTTGCTTTTCATTGCGTTCTCTTAATTTTTCTTTCAGTTCATGGCTATCCAAATGGATTAAGAACATTTTCTCTCCTGATGTGATGCTATGTTTTTATCAAACGAACTTTACAATCTACAAAGGATCACCCCAATAATCCTTGAATTCCCAACGAAATCATTGGACATCTCTATGAGCTCCTCAGAAGAGAAATGAACAAGCAGAACATGTACTTGGAAGTGAGCTTCCAAACGTTTGTCTCGTGTTCCTTTTGGAATGATCAGTTAACCTGGTCTTTTCAATACTCATTTAATGAAGCATTCTGTGAAATTAGAACGACATTGATGTTCCACTTTTCAAATAATGGGTCACTTCTGATTAAACTTCGATTGAACATTCAACTTTCAATCTTAAAACAAATTGCCTCCTTTTCTTTTTAATTTGAACCCAATTTCCTGCTGCCCTCGGGTCTTGTGACAGTAATTAATTGATTTATGAATCAATTAAATGGAGATCGAAAACGCAGGCAAAAATCTCTTAAAACCCCAAATCTGGCTTACTCTTGCTTATTTATGATGGACATTGCACTAAAATTCACTTCTGATTTTCTACACTCATTTTTCTAACTTAACTTATCCTTCCTCAACTAATTAAGTGAACAAAATGTTTCACCTTCTAAAGGTACTAAATTTGCCATCCCCTTGTGTACTGTCTTATAACATACCTTCAATTTATATGCCAACTTTCAACCAATGCATTTTAAATCACGAATAAAATCCCACAGCACTCCTGGTGATTTAATGTAAAACAATAAATACCAAGACAGGCTTTAGAGATCTATTTTGCTGTCATCAAATAAAAAAGTTTTAAAAATATCAAATTTTGCCACACGTTGTCTTAGAATTGGAATTATATCTGCAAATACATATGGTTTTGTTATTTTTACTAGGTCAGGACAATGTTGAATCCATAAGAGATTCTGTTTTCTTGTTTATTACTTGAGAAACAGTAAAATTACCAGTTAGAGAAACTGTGAATTTATGTACCCAAATTATGTAAGTAATACTTCCTTAATATGCTCTCATTCCACACTTGAACAGATTTTTCTTTCCTGCTGAATGCTCCCCAGCTTTTACAAGAATACATCCTTCTGTTCTTAACCTGGTGAAGAATACACAAACATCTCCAGAATTAAATTTTTTGGGTGTTTTTTTTTGGGGGGAGGGAAGGGAGAGGTTGGTGAGGAGGGGGTGAGGGGAGGCTTTTTTGTTGTTTGTTTGTTTGTTTTGAAAATAACAGGTAGGGGAGGTTTCTCCACTCAGCAATAAAGATGCTCTATCTGGAAAAACAACCTTTAGACTAAAGTTTTTTATCTAGTTTGACTTCAGCCTTTTTAACACTTGTCAGAATTATCCACACTCAGGACAGCATTGCCCTTCAGCACTTCACAATACTCATGACACCAATTTTATATTGCATAGGAGACAAAAGAAGGCACCAGGAAAGGTACAAAGAGAGGAAGCAAGTGAGAGCAGAAATCCTTCTGAAATTTGTACAGGTAGGCAAGAGGTATAAATGTGCTAATCTTACACTGCTAAAAGCTGCAAGGCAAACACACAAAAGAAGGATGGAAGCCAAGAGAAAAATGTTTATTTTCTTCATACAGACAAAAGAATAATGTCTAGAAGGTGAGAATTTAGGGGTTGCTTTTGCTGCATCAGGACTGACACTATGCTCTGTTGCCTGTCCAACATAAACACATGCCATGTGTGTTCCATGAGATATTAACCTTTTCCAGTCCTTCTGCCTTTTTGTAATACAACAGCACAAAAAGTAGAATTGCAGAAAACTGAGGGATACACACAAATGTGCAGTGTCTGGCCACTGAAACACAAAGTAGGCTGCACATCTTCAGAATCAACCTGGGCACAGGTTCAGCTGGGAGGCTGAAGTCACATAAGGCAGACTCTGGAGTTGTGCAGTGCCCAAAACTATTACCCAGACTTCACAATTGCATCAGGACTTGTCTGCATCTGGATTCAACACCAGTGTGACAAAAAATTGTCACAGTGTGATGGAGAAAGCCCTGTCAGGAGAAAAAACAGAGAGGGCAGCGAGGAGAACAAAAACACCTCTGAAATCTGCACTGCAGGCTCTCACTAATTCCTTCTTCCATTTTCCAATTGGTGTCTTGGCAGAAAATACACAATTGCATTTCTTTTTGAAAGAGTTGTTTCACCTCACCTAGGCTAAAAGGCCATCTCTTCCCCCATTTTTTTTACTGCTTGGAAGGGTGATGGAACAAGTTTTGACTCTAAGAAGGATCAAAAAGAGAGTAATGGAAAAGGGATCTCATAGAATAAAATATGGCTTATCATCAGCTATCTGGATTACTTTTACTTTAGGAGGGTATTGCAGACTGAAACAGATTTACTGAAAAAGTGGATTATGTAGAAAAGAACAGACTGAAGCCAAAGTGCTTCTCTTAAGTGTGGGTTAAATTGAATTGATGAAATAATAACAGGCATATAGGATTTCTCACCACAAAAGGCCCATAGGGCTGCAAATATATTGCAGAAGAGATTTCCTGCCTGTCCATCTCACTAGCAAGATGGCTTTACCCTTTCTAGCAAATGCTCTAGGTATCTATTAAATATCACCTCCCAAATCTACAAAGGATTATAAAAGTTTGTTTCACTGATGAAAAAGATATAAAAGAGGCTCTTTAAAATTAATTTTATAAAGCAAAGCTCTGCAATTGCAACAGCCTGTGTCTTCAAAGTGAGAATGCCCCTACTCTGGAAAACGAGCTTGTCAGAAGAAGTTTCTGTCAAGAATCTTTTCTTCTGTATTTTTACCATTTCAGTTTACTGAAGAACTTTTAGAAAACAAAAGCACATCTATTTTCTGTTTGAATATTCTGGTAAAGATGTGCAGTGACCTTGCAATGCCACCCAATGCTGGACAAAATGAGCAAGGCCTGCCAAACAAGACCTCTCAGATTATAGGAGAGGCAGAATTGGAATCACTGCTGCACAAGTTATTTTATTATTCAACTCAACTGCAGCCAGAAAAACCCCAGCCAAGAGTCATAAGGAAAAGAATATAAGCACATTTCTCTCATCTCTTTTAATTTAATGTTTTCTTCCTTATGTTAGTAAGTGAATTGAAATAATCACTGTAAAGCTATAAATTCACAGAGTGCAGCACAAGGAAAGCAACTTTTAGGATGTCTGGATACTTGCCTGGCTTTATTCCTTTGCTGTTTTCCCTCGGTGCTTTTTACACTGAAAGCAGAATCAGCAGTTTAGGCAGGAGTGGCCCAAGTCAGAAATCTGGAACCTGATACAAGATCTTCCCAAAGTTTCAGAATTTAGAAACAGGAGGCTCAGTAAGATTCAGAATGTGTAAGAGAGAACAGCTTTTGTGTTCTCTTGTGTGAAGAGTGCAAGAACATTCTGTAACATCTTATGATCAATTGTGAGCATTCAAATCATATAGAAACATGAAGTTCCAGGAAGATCACCCTAACAATGTCCTATTGGAATTCATGAATCCCAGTGAAAAAAAGTTTCACAATCAAATATTATCAATGCTTTTATTTCCTGATTCAACACCTCCTATTTCCTGCTTTTATTTTTAGTGCTCAAAGAAAAAAAAAAAAAAAATTTACACTGAATGAGAGAGCTAATGTTAGACACTAGACAGATGTTGTGTAGGTGGGAGGCTCACCATCTTGCAGAAAGAATAAAAATTGTCTTTTGCTAAGAATAATAATGTCTTCACGACAATATTTATTTATCAGAAGTCTTATTAAGCAGTTCTTCAATGTCCATGATAAGATACACCAAATATTGGAAATTTTATCAGCAAGAATGTATCACTGACCCAAACCACAGCTCTTTGGGTGTCCAATGATCTTGATTTTTTTCCCCTCAAAAGACAAAACTGAATGCCACTCTATTAATATCTATTGGCACAGAATAAGTTTTGATACTTATTCCAGATGTTCTACCAGGAGATTTGTAGTTGGTCGGCTGAATTCAGCCCCTCAGAAGAACAGTGGCAAAACATTTAACACGAATACAACAGGCCATTTAATTCTCTGGGAAGAATAAAGAATTCCATTATATTTGTCCTTAGATAATACATATTTTCAGTAACTACATGCTTCAAACAGAAGCAATTAATTGGTGCCTAAACAAATTTTTCACGTTTTCCCATATCCCACTGATCCTGTTAACTCCCAGGCTCTTTCTTCCATTGACTTCCAAGAATCAGCCAGTTCCAAGCCTCTGAGAGAATCTGCAAAGACAGAGCTCACAGAAACAAAACAACATGTACTCATGCACGATGAACGAATGCTAAAGAAGCTGTGTGATTTTGATACCATAAGGCAAGTTTACATAAAGCCTTTTACCCTTCTGGATGCACTGTGTGATGTTTGGGACATCAAAGCACTAGGATTTGTGAGGCCAGACTGTGGCCCTGCAGCTGGAGAGCCGAACTGGTAGCACTGTTCAGCTCATGACAGGCGTGCATTCGCCAGGCCTCAAGCCTTGGCAAAGGGAAGCGGGATTTTGAGAAAGGACTGCAGAAGAGAACGGTGTAGCTGGTACGGAAGATGCTTTGCTAGCACATTTTAGGCATACCTGTGTTAGTTAGTACTAGGCATATGTTAAGCAATATCATTTGGCTATGTTACTTGTTATATAATGCAAGGGTATATAAGCTCGGCTAGGCGGATCAATAAACGAGCAGTCAATGGAGTCCACGTCTCTTTGTCAATCGCCATAAATGGTGCCCCGTGTGAGGAAGGAGAGATCATCCCCCGGCTGAGTGATTGTGTGGCGAGCCCTGCAGAACAAAGTGCTGCTGAAAGGAGCGGGAAGCCGGCCGGCGACGATTCCTCCAGGAGTGGGAGGTGAGCTACCCCGCTGGGTTTGGGGTTTAGCGCTGCAGGGGACTATGGGTCAGGGGGTTTCTGGCCAAGAAAGGGACGTTTTTGAACTTATGCTTAAGCTGCTGCGGCGGCATGATAAAACTCTGCCCTCGCATGATTTAAAACTTTTGTTACGTTGGGTAGCGGCAGAAGTCCCGGGAGTCACAGAATCCACGATCTTAACATCGGATCTGTGGGACAAAGCAGGAGT
>VWYO01025307.1:0-17798 GCA_013400275.1 Rhadina sibilatrix
GGGAAGGGAAGGGAAGGGAACTGACATTTAGACTTTCTTGACAGTATGGAAATCCACATCATAATATTTACAGTAAAGCTAAAATTTTCAGACAAAGCTTTGAATCAAATCACATACAGATTGCAGAATCAGCCACATAACTATTGGTTGATTTCGTGGCAGGGTGACCCAAAAAGGGCCAAACACTTTCCCACCAGCACTATTGTATGAAAACAAGCAGAAGCATTAAATACTGAAGTTTCATCTACAGAGCTTCTTCACAGGTCTGGTCCCCACTCACAAACTACAAAGAGAACAGCAGGAAGTGAGAAAAGGTTGCAAATATTTGTATGAAATTTGTGAACTTGCTAGCAATGGAGAACACTTGTTTTCAAAATCTGAGGTTATGTTTATGGGTTTTTTTTTTTAATTTTCTTATAAGATATAAATTGACACAGGGTATCATGCACTCCAAAAGTTGTGGTTTTTATGTTAAACATTGCAATACATATTGTTCTACAGGTAGTCCCTTAAAACAGGAGTGCAAAATGAATTTTAAATACAATTTTCAGTTCCCATGGGGAAATGGCTCAAACCTTTTTGATGTTTGGATCTATTACTTTAAATTTCAATAAAAAGACAAGTGTTGGAAGCTCTCACCAGTTTACGTAACTTCCTCTAGAACAGAAGACAGTAGTCATTCCAGATGTCACATATACTGTCAATAATCATTCTCAAGTAATATCTTGCAAGTTCTTCTTCTGACTTCATCAGACCCCTTCCCAGGCCTTTGCCTAGTCTTTTCTTGTAAGATCCTGGACTTAATTCAGTCTTCTGGGTTTTACTCTAAGGACTATCAATTGATCTAAGTAAGTTGCTGTCATGGGTTAACATAGTTTGGATTTTGTTGGAAAGAACAGACCTATCAGGAGTCAGTTTTTCAATTGGCAGGTGGTTTGACCACTGAGAAAGTAGAATGCAACTTTTGGGTAACACCCATATAAAAGCTGAAAAAGGGTGAGAGCCTCTTTCTTTCTTCCAAGTGAGTGACCAAGGTAACATCTTGCAGCGGCCGGGCCGGGCCAGCCCATGCCTCCGGGAGGCCCGCTGCCCGCAGGGGAAGCAGCCCAGCCATGCCTCGGCCCAGGAACAGCAGCAGCGAGGGAGGGGAGAAAAACCCCGGCAGCTGCCCGTGTCACCGGCCGGGAAACGTTCCCCCACCGCCACTGCTGTTCCCCCCTGCCCTTTCCTCAGGCCTCAGGGAGCAGCTCTGAGCAGCCCACATCACCGAAGCAATCCAGCAGCCCCTCCACCCCACCACGGGCAGGGCCTTGAGATTTTCCAGCTCCTGCCCACATGAGCAGCCCCGTAGGCCTGGCAAGTTTTAACTCTTTCCTTCCAGAAAATGAACCTTTCCGAGCACCGGCCTTTCCCTGGAGTGAGGACAGATTGAACCATAAAGAGATGCAGCATGGAACTGAAGTCAGTGAAGAGAGAGTAAAAAGACTATTTGAGGCAGAGGAGGAAGAGTGGCTTCATTTTGGCTGGACTTTTCTGGTAACATGGAGGCTGGACTAAATTATTCCTTTAAACCATGGAAAAATATGCATTTGGGGAGGTGATTGTTTTAATTTATGTGTAGATTTTTGAGCAAAGGTATGTGTGATGGACTAAGTGAAATTGATTTTATGGGATGCTTGAACAGAGAGATGAAAAGCCTTCTGTGTGTAGCGGAGAAGTGAAAAGATATCTCTGTTCCTTGAGATGAAGAATCCTTTGCCTCGGAAGTGGTACAACTTTAAAAGTGACACCCCAGTTTGCAGTGTGTTAAGTACATGGCCCATGTGCAATGTTGGGAAAGCTCTGTAATGAGTGGGATTTCATAGTTTGCAGGTTCCTTTCAGGTCCTTGCAGACAATGTCCCTATGGAACCAAGAGAGATTCCTTTCCTAAAGAACTGATGAAAGATTATCTTTAAATGGTAAAACTGACTGAAATTACAGGTTTTGTCTTTCTGTGTTGGATGTAGGAAAGTGAAAACTTGTAGAGGGAGGGAAGGATGTTTTAAAAGTTTCATTTGTTTTTTTTCCTTTCCTTTTTTTCTTATTTTTATCCTTTCAGTGTGTGTAAATAAACTATCTTTGTAATTTGAAGATAGGCCTGTTTTGCTCTTTATGTTCTCCTAGTCACATAAAATATAGTAAGTGATGAAACCATCACAGTTGGGCTCTGCCAGGTCTTACAGGAGGTAACTGCTGGTGGTAAATGCATGGAGACAGAGACTTCACCATGCACAACATTACTTCTGAACACAGAGCACGCAGTCTGTGCTTAGTAAAATGGGTTTCTCTTGCAGAGAAAAATCAACTGACACGCTTATTGATGCACTGATGTTCCCTTACCATCTCCCAGAAAGGAACTGCTGCACAGACAACTCAGAGCCTTGTTGGTTGTTGCAGGAAATTTACAGAAAGGTCCTCTACCATTTGGGAACCTTCTATCTGCATTTTGCCAGTAATCTGTTTTCCATGCTCTGGACATCCCAAGCTCCAGCCACAGCAAGTTCTAGCAAACAAAACCTACCAATTCCAACAGTTATCAGGCATAAAATATTCTAATAATGGCATATTTTCTAATGTTGCTTTGAAAAGAAAAGTGTAATGCTTTCTTAAGCATCTGAAATTTCTGGCTAAACAGTAAAACTGAGTGATACATAACACATAATCTTGTGTAAGAAATAAGACATACACTTTCACAACTTGCAATGAATATCATACAGATCATTTAGCACTTTTGAACCCTACAGTGCCTAGGTCTTAATAGCATGTGGGCTAGGAGAGAGGCAAGTGAATTATTAGACTAGCAAGCTGTTGTGAGTTAACCCCATAAAGCAGCTAAACAACCACACAGCTTTGCTCTCTTCCACCCACAGTGGGATAAAAGAAAACTTGGGGATCAAGATAAAAACTGTTTAATAAGTGAAACAGAAGTTTAAGAAGAGAGAAACAAAACAAAACAAGTGATGCAAAGCCAATCATTCACCACTTCTAATGGGCAGATTGATGGCCTGTCCTAAGATGGACTAAACCCTTTTTTTTTTTTTTTCTTATTCACTTGCTGAGCATGACACTATGGCATGAAATATCTCACCAGTTAGTTTGGGTCATCTGACCAGTGGTGTTCCCTCCCAGTTCTTGGCCCCCCTAATCTATTCACTCTGGAGACGGAGTAAGAGAGAAGGCCTTGATGCTATTCAGCAGTAGCCAAAACAATCAGCGTGTTATCAGTACCATTTTGGTCATAAATCTAAAATACAGCCCCATACCAGCTGCTGTGAACAAAATTAACTCTATCCCAGCCAGGCTTGGTCCACGAAAGATTTCTGAGGAAACACAGCCAGAGGTAGATGGAGAAAATAATATCTTGTATCTTTGCACTCATCCCACTGCATTCTACTTCACAACAGAAGTTCCCAATACATGAACATTTTTGCTAACAAGTATCACCTTGTCAGTCTGATTTGTGACATTCTGTTATAGATTATATTGGTTTCATAATTTAGACTTGACTTTTCTTAATACTTCTATTACTCCTTCGACACTAGGTCTGAGATCTAGTTCGATGTGACAAAAATATTTTTATCTAAAATTCTAGGGCAAAAGATGTTCATACACACCAATTCAAACACTCCTCATACAAAGAATGAAGCCTCCCTCACAGTGAAGACACTCCACCTGAAAAATTCTCCTTTTGTTCCTTAACTTTCAAAAACAAAAAACTCAAAAGTAACTGTTTCCTATCACCCCATACCCAGGGCTATATGAACACATGGTAACTCTACGTTCACGTGTCCATTCAATTTACAAACAGCATAATGCCAGCTCAAGAGAAACAAGATTTTGCCTTTGATGTTTCAGAAGAGGTTGCTATATAATAGTCACAGAATTTAAACTGACAGTAATTTAAATCTATTTTAAGCAAAAATTACCCAGTAGCTAGCTACAGAATATGTGGGATATCAGAGAAATACCTGGGGAACAGGTGTACAAATAAAGGAATACAGAGTACAAGAGACGTCACTTTTCAGGGTTAAGCAGAAAATGAAACATGCACTGACCTTTCACTTGGACCCACATGGCCATCTAAATGAATTTAAACTAGAAACAAAACCTGTACAGTCCAATTTAATTTTATGAAGCAATTTTTTAAACAACTATATGCCAGTTACAATAGACAAGATGCAAATTGGGTACGGAATCATTCATTGTAGCAACTACATTGTAATTTGTCTGTCAAGTCTCTTGCTAGTTGAAGTGTGTCTATTAATCTATTTGTGTTTGGATCAATTCCATTTTCCTAATTTTCTGGGCAGCTTTCACAGAGACTCCATATTTCATAAAAAGAACCTCCCACAGCACACACTTTCTTCTGTCTTCCCATATGTTGCATTTTCCTTCAAGATAGATCTGGTCTAGTGCCCAAGGTTAACATGCTTCTGTTACAGACTAGTTACACAATTAATGAATTCTTCTGGATCTACAGAGACAGAAAGCACCTGATTTACTCTTGTGAGCAGGAATTCCCTCATTCAGTAAAGTGCTTGCTAAAAGAAAGAAAAAAAAATTATTATTTTGAAGGTCAATTTTACATTACTTCTTAATGATTTTACATCATTGCCTTTGAAGTAATTAAAGCAAACAGTAAAATCAGGTTCATACACATCTACAGTAAGCACAGGGTACAGATACATTAACAAAGATAAGAACTCTGTGTGTGATTAACCAGTTGAGTGCAGATCACTATTTTCTGTGGTGTTTCAGATTTCATTACCAAAACAGGACATCAACAACTGACTCATTATGTTAAGTGTGTAGTATGGAAGCTCAAGCAGGTTATTCAAATTGTCACTCTTTTTCCTTTGGGCTTTTTGAATGGAATACTGGATTTTAAGGAATACTTTGTTGTTAGGAATACAGACTACTCCAGCAGACTACTGATCCTCAGGAACATAGTAGTGCTTGTCTTCATACTTATTTTGGCTGCTGTAAGATATATCAGCCATAATATATATTTCACCACTGACATAATAGCACTAATATCTCTTATGATAAATCAATTGATGATTGCTGCTAGCTTGACATAGGAGCCCCAAGCCACAGGTGTATTATTTATGGAAAAGGAATGGCAGATATGTTTTGGAAACATACTGGATTGAAGGTCACTAAAATAATGTTTTGCTGTGGATTCTGCTTGCAAGGGTTATACAAGAAAATCCTAGTGGGTTCACAGCCATATAGGATAACAGGAATGTTTCCCTCTGCTCCCTTTACAGTTTGTGGAGAGACAGGAACTTCTGCAGCACAGTCAAGCCCATCCTAATCTTGAGTGCCACGGAGAATGCTCTCTCTCATTCTACTGCAAGGAAGCCCAGAGTAGACACACCACCCTCAAACTTTTAGCATTAGAGAGGACTAATCCAGGCCTCCATGTTTTGCTATCCTCTTTCATTCTCTCTGGATTAGAATTCTTGTTCTGTTGTATCACACTTAATGGGTTTACCACAACGATGGGTCTGCCCAAGAAAAGGTTCTGGAATTTCCTACACAGTGCTTAAAAGTGAAAGAAAATGAACACTGAATTGCTTCTTCTCTGAATGGGTACATCAGTATGAAAGATGTGGAGGAAACCTTTCCTTGTAATAGTGATACACTGAAACATTGTTAAACATTGCACTGTCAGCAAATAAGTCAGAAAAGCCCAGGCTCTCCCTTTATACACAAGCATTAGCATGGTCAACTCAGTGCACTAGTTTTTTTCTCTTTGTGGCAGGGACTCAAAGTAATTATCTTGACCGTGGCTGTAAAGCACAGATAACTAGCCCATTAAAGCTGAAAGGAAAAACAAGTTGTTTGGAATGAATTATTAACTAAGATGAAAATACAACCATATGCATTACTTGATAGGTAGTATAGTATGTGTGGCTCTCAGAAGGAATAAATATAAAAACAATATAATCTACAGCAGTTTTGTTACTGTATTTACAGCAAGGAGGGTAGATTTTCATAATAATCTACATCAGTCAGAAGGACATTTGATTTAGTGCAGATTAAAAAGCCTAGTGCGAGATGAATAAAGTACATTAAATATTTTCAGATTTTTAGAATAACCTCAGTAAATGGAAATGTTAAAAGTTATGCTCAGATAAGACTTAAAAAAGGTGGTTAACTTAAACAAATTAAGCAAACTGCTAAATTATGAAAATTCGAGATTCTTTTCAAGGAACAACTGCTATCTACATCACTAAATGATTCTCTTATGTTAAACACAATTTTTAACCACATCAAGTAAGGAAAATAACTAGCAAATAATTTCTAAGAAAAACTAATCTCTTTACTCATCAAAAGTATTTTAAAATATTGAAGATTGTATCAAATTCTCCCTAATACTCATAGCTATAGGGAAAGATTCTCAGTTGACAGTTTGAAGGAGAAAAATGATCCTTTTCTACCACAAAGTCTCTCGACCACAAAATATTGTACTTGAATAAAACACTAACAGAAATGTTCAAAGTTTTTAAACATTTTCTTTAGTGATATGTTCTTTTTAGTCAAGGAAATCATGACAAGTTAGAAAGTGTCTCTTCTCTTTCAGAACAATTCACCACTGACAGTGGTCTGTCATTCCCATGAGCTTCCACTCTTTCCTTTCAGTCAGACAAACAAAATACCCAACTGCCATCTCAGCTGTTTTACTCCTCACCAGCAGGTTCCCTTCTGAAGATTTCAGTCATTTCTGTGACACTGCTGTCTCTCCCACTTAACAAATAAGTCACGCTTCCTCCTTGGAAGATGGAGTGATATTTTTATACTACAGTGATCAAAACAGACAAATGTACAATCAGTCTTTAATCAGAAGGTAGTCACCAGAACGATGGCAAAGACAACTGATGCAGGGCTTTTATGGTGGAATTTACCATGCATGATTCAACACCTAACAAGTCAACATCTAGCTTTAGCTTCCCTTCTCGAGAAAGTTCCCCTAGTTCAGAGAAAAGCATCAACATCTAACAAGAGTGATTCTTTCCCATCTAGCTTAGATACATCCTTTAGAAGAAATCGAATCTTCTTGGACATCTTCTGTGAATGACTGAGAACAATGCCAGTTAAGATGCATTAGAAAGTGAGCACTGTTGGACCATTGTACAGCATGTAACCCAAGACACATGTACAGAATTAACTATAAAATCTTCATATACAAATGACTGTTAACTACTAAATAGCTGTACAGCAATTGTTCTGTTGTGGTGTGTATAGATATATATAGATAGATCTGTGTATATGTGTATATGCAGCTATTCATATGTACTTTGAATATTCATATAAGGAAAGATTTCCGTAAGTGAAATATATGTGGAGCAGGATAGAAATCAACCCTATTTTTTCAGTTTGGCTTGTTTATTATTATATTAATTAGTAAAGTATTCTGGAAAAAGACACTAACCTTAATGTAATGGCATAATTTAGTCATGGACATTATTTTTCATAACACTTAAGTAGTTGAAAATCCTGCTTTTTTAGGTTTGTTTTGGTTTATTTTGCTTATTTTGCAGGTTTTTTGCTTTGTTTTAGGTTGTTTTTTTTTTTTTTTTTCCTTTTCTATTATTTTATGCAAGTAGAGTCTTGGAAAGGTTTTAACAGTATTTCAGAAATATTTCATATTCAGCAGTGGAAGTTATGTCATGACATTTCCTACCTCAACAACATAAATTTCAGCTTTATCATTTTCAAGTGATCCCAGGGATCCCAGAAAGCTCACAGTTTCAGTATCCTGATGAAAGTTAGAGCTTCTATCTGATCCAAATAGCCAGAAGTAAGGATCACATTGTTTAACACAACCTTATCTTCCACATATACATTCAAACTGCTGGGAGAAACGGTTGCCATGACATGAACCTAAAGAGACATAAAAAATTAAAGTACTGAAATAGGGTGAAAGAAGAAAAGACTGGCTACAGAAGTTGTGAATTATTTCCTGTTGCATATAACCTGTAGAGCTTGTGCACAACCCAGGGCTGATCAGAAATATGAGAACATGTGGCTCTTCTATGTTCAGTTCTTAATAAGCAAATAAATAACAATATAATTGCATGCTTTCCAATAATTCAAGACAAATGTTCAGAGTATTCATTTTTCTCCAGTTTGTTTACTATATTCCATGCTGTTTGCCTTGTAAAGAATGAAAAGCAAACACAGAACAAAAAGAATAAAGTATCAAGGCAATTGAGGACACCATACAAAGCAGCAATTCAAAACCAAATTAAAAATATGAAACAATAATATATTGCAAAAAGAAGCATTTGGAGAAGGAACACTCCTGCACAGAATTAGAGTATAATTTAGGTTCTCTCTACATCTCAATAACATTGTGAGGGTTGTTTGGTTTTTGTTTTTTTTTATTTTTAAATTAAGACAAGTTTTAATTATGTCTACCACATTTTACTGTGTGCTGAACTAGGCAGAAATTTATGCCATTTCTGAAATTTTACAGCACTGTCTCATAATTTGAGTTTTGAAATCATGAAACACAAAAATATTTTCCAGATTATTAAACTAATTTACTTTTAAATTGTGTAGAGCGTCTAACTCCATTTGTCAATTTTTAACTGCATTTCAAAAAAGGAGATGCAACTAAGATGTATCATCTAGATTATGACAGCATCTAACATACAACATGCAATTTTTAAACCTACCAAAGGGTGATTCATAGCACAAAAAATAATGTTCTAAACATACAGATGTGAAATGAAAAAGTACACAAAAGAACAAAAAAATGTTTAGAACTGTAGAAGAGCTTGCAGTAGCACAGACCAATTAAGCATTTATTCTCATGTTGCTTTCTCTTATTTATTTATTTTGGCTTTAAATTATACACATTCTTCTCATCTCCATCTGTCACAAAGCAACACTTGTTCCAGTTTTAATTTGTATCATTCTCTGTTTCCTTCATGTCATTAGCATTTCTTTTTCCAATAATGACAAGTGGCCTGTTTAAAGACCAGTATTGCCAGTACGGATTTTGAATTTGACACATCTTACAGGATGTAATGCTTCACATTCTCATTACAACTAATGTACATTTTAAAGGAGAAAATAATTTTGTGCAAAACCTTTGAGGTGCATATTATAAATTTGCAAGGACAGGGAGGAAGAAAACACACCAAGGGATATCCCTGGTGAAAGGAATATGGTTAACTGGGACAAGAAACAAAGTCAAAGAAACAAAAAATACCTGCTGGAGGTACTTGTAGATTCATATCTTATATGTCACACAAGTAAGTCAGAAATTAAAACATGATTGACAATACTTGAACTCCATGTGAAGTGAAGAAACCACAAACTGATTGAGGGATTTATCTACATTTATTTAATTCTAACTCTAAAATGAAATTCTGAACTCTTGTTAGATTGATTTAAGCAGTGCTATTGAATTCTATAGATCCAGAAAATTTTCAAGATATAGTTCAGATGCTCTCATCAACTTCATTGTTAAACCTGACAACATTTAAGTGACAAGACTTAATTCAATTAAGTCATCAGAACCAATCCTGTCATTACTTGATGTATTTATCTTACAAATTTCTACTAGTAGCATGGTCAAGATCACACAGATGCTGGTATTTCAGAAAAAAAAAAAAAATATATTTCCACAATCAGAAATTTCATTTCACATGTAATAAAAACTGTGGAGTGTTAAATTTTTTTGAATTTAAGAAGTTCAATATTTTCTGTAGTATTTGACAAGCAACCTTTAAGTTTTTGATATCATTGATCATTCTCATCATCTAGACTGGAAATGTATGCATTTCCTTAAGTTCTAAAGCTTAGGCTTAAAAGTCCTTAAAAGGATGCTATTTCATTGTAAAACTAAGATTAGCTTTGAAATTATCATAGGCATTAAACAGCCACTTTGCAAGGAGTGCCACATTCCCAGCTTCAATGCTGCAGACACTGATGACGGGTTTTTTTTTTCCTTCTGAAAGACACATGACCTCAAGCCAAATGAATCTTAAATTGAGATTAAGATGAGCCAATGTGACACGTTTTCACTCAGCTTCAAAAATGCAGCTGTCCACTACAAATTGTAAAGTCAAGAGACAACTCTCCAGCAGATGAATTAGACTCACACTTCATAAGATGTCCAGACGGATTACAATTTCGGAATAGCAGAAGGCTGAGCAGAAGAAGTTCTGACTGCAGTACAACCAGCGAGTTGCACACACTGCTTCTGATGACAGTTGATGAGTGACCAAGGAGAGCATTGTCGAGCACGTGATGGAAGTCCATGTGCTGAAGCCACAGTACTTCCCACAATGCCAAGCAGAACATAGAGCCAAAGGAGCTAAACAAGGGAATCAACATGCTGGAATCCAAATGCTCTGTTTTAAAAACCACATACTCTCACCTGCAGAAGCTGGGCTGGTACCACCAGAAGACAATAAATGGCAACTAAAGATGAAAATATCAGGAGATTCTGGGCCTACATCTGAATCAAAATATTCTACACAATTTGTGACTTCTGCTGTCTTTTCCTGAAGAGTTTTGATGACTTTTTGCCCTTCAACTTTCAAGTTGTTCCCTTCCTGCATGAAACATCAGCAGTCATAAACCTCATTGTATTCCTTATTCTCTGTTCTACAGAAATACAGTGCACATATTTGTTTAGATCCTTATGTTGTGCCTTTTATCATAGTAGCCAAGATCTAATTCTAGGCTTTGTAAACTGAGCTTTTGCTCAGATAAATAAATTTAGAGCAATTTATTTTTGAAAATCTACAAGAACTAGATGGACCCATGCTATCACACTGAACAACTAAGCTCCACTTGTCCATAAACGGCAGCTGTGTAGTTTGGATCAGACATTAGTTGTATTGACTTA
This sequence comes from Rhadina sibilatrix, assembly GCA_013400275.1. Taxonomy (NCBI): domain Eukaryota; kingdom Metazoa; phylum Chordata; class Aves; order Passeriformes; family Phylloscopidae; genus Rhadina; species Rhadina sibilatrix. Next base: position 10,915 of record VWYO01025307.1, read on the forward strand.
AATGTTTCTTCTACTTGTCTAACTTTCTCAACAACAGGAAAATTATATCTAAATTCTAATTCATCTTGTTTAAAAAAATATTGCTGCTTCCTTTCATGGTGACGATTTCAAAGCTGCCATGGCTAATCACCTGAATTTCTAAACCTTCCATACACTAATGTTCTACCTAGAACTTCATCTGCTTATTAAGTGTCACTTGTAGGACAAGACTCTTTTCCACCTGCTGAGGAAAATCACACAGCACCCACGCAACAGTAAGCAGAACTGACATAAGAAATATGATAGCAAGACTTCACAACATAAGCAAGACTTAATTACATTAATTCCTTTTGTGCCCTGAGATATCATTTGTGATTCTCATTGCAAATGCAAACCAGACATTTATAAATGGCAAAAAAGCCAAACCATTTACTGCATCTTGATTTATGGTATCAAATTATTTTGCTTACAGAATTTCAGCATAATCAGGAAACTTTCAGAAAACAGCACCAATTACTCAAGCTTTATGCACTGAAACACACATATGAAGCCATTACATAATTCCAATCTAATAACTAGTGTATCATACTTGTTAATTCTTTCAGATTATCAGTCTGTTTTCCTGTTCCACTGTTTTCATGCATGGTTTTCATGCTTGGAACATTTTAGCTTCCCAAAGCTCAACTGAATTACTCAAATACTTGATTTTAAGTACACACATGCTTGTGAGATTACTGTTTCAGCCTTGTCTTTTCACACACCATGCAATTCATGGCATGTGATGAAACATTCTAATATTGGTGAAGCCCTGAAGCAGTGGGCCTTTGCATCTCAATCTTCACTCTGTGAATTGTTCATCAGAGAACTCATGCAAAGTGCTTCTGCAGTGGTATCAAATGCCTTCAGTGGCTAAACTCTTTATTTGCTATCTCAGACCCTGAGATTTCTACTGTGCACAAGGTGCTAATCATGTTAAAATTCTGGCAACCCAAGAGAAATGCATTATAGTTATACACCTTCAGAGGTATGAACACAGTTAAAAAACCTTAGCCATCCATCTAAATAAATCATAAGAAATAAAGCTAGAAAATAGTGTTTCCCTTCTTTACATTGCTGGTTTATTTCTTTATTCTTGTATTTCTTACTATTAAAAGATTGTTTTTTAGGCAGTTTAAAGTTAAGAAGTTGAGGAAAAAAATCTAAGCTGTTCCTCTCCTCTGCTAAAACATTTTGAAGCACTTTCTTTTTTTTTTCTTTCCTGAATGAAACGGAATAGAATTCAGACCTAGCACATCTAAAGTTAAAGATAAAAAAGTTGAAATGTCTCTTCATAATATCTCCACTCACATCTATGCATTGGTTTGTGCTTGGTTTGTGTGTACAGAGAAGGACAAACAAAAAAGATTTTCTAATTTATGGAGAGGAAAAAAAAAAGTAGAATTGTCAAGATTCTTATTGTAGCTTCTTTTTCTGACTTCAAGCTTATGTTGTAACGATTCTTTTTAAATCAATCAGGCCTCATAAACAGAATATAAGTACTTATGCTGTGTATACCTTAGTCTCAATCTAGAGACAGTAATATTTTCTATAACTTGACATTCAAGTTTCCCATCTTTATGCAAACATTGTTTTCCAATTTTTCTTAAAGATAATTCTTTTTTTTTTTTTTTATTGAGTCAAAAAGAGTTCATAGATGTGAGAAATTTAAAGCAGTTCATTGATGGCTTCCAAACATTTCACTACAAAAAAAATCTGCTGGTAATTGTTCCGAAATTTTTTCCCCTCATTTTGGCACTCTGGAATAGAATAGAGCTGAATTCCTCAATGATTAACTTACTCCCCTTCACAAGAAATCATTAATTCACTAAACAACTTTAATTACTGTTTGGAGCTTACATTCAATCCAATTCAGCGCAAACAAATATTTAGCAGTTCAAGATGTTCTTTATTTTAAGCACCTCTGTCTTTACACTTAAGCAGTTTGTGATAGACTATTGAATCAGGCTTCTGGGGGTGGGGGAGGGGAGAGAACAACGAAAAAAAAAAATAAAAAACCAAAAAAACCATTTCTTCTTAAAAATTGAAATTTGCATGGATTAAATGAGCAAAATCAAGTTAAATCCTGCATTGTGTTGCAAGAATGCAAATGCATTAAACAAAATTAATTTCAGAAGTCATGAGTTTTCTGTTTATATTGCTACTTGGTGTGGCTGAGATAACTATTTTCTAGGAGCACCGGATGAGGAATGCAGGTGAGCGCACACAAACCCACTTAGGCCCTGACAGATGAGACCATGCAAAAACGCAAACCTGACCTCCCTCTCCTCTTTAAGCCAGCTCTTAGAAATCTCTCTTAGCACAGGCTCAGGTGAGAAGGCTACAAAGAAGACAAAATCTCATGGTGTTCTTTAGATGAGAGTAGCTCATCTCTCTGCTTAGCTGATGGTTTTAGCTATCCTATGTATAAGGTCAATGGGAATTTTGTCACTGGGTTAAACCTTAACTCCACTGAATCCTACTCTGTGAATTATGAACTGTAATTGATGATGGTTTTAACTCTGCAGTCCTGCCAAGGGACAGCAACAGGTGCAAAAATAATGTTGAGTTCTTTAATTTATATTCACAGAGTTTATATGTTCCTCTTGCAACTTTACTGGTTATTTTGATTTGAATATTAGTTGTATTCCAGAATTATGAACTATCAACAGTTTCCCCACTTCCCTGAAGACATTGCTGAAAAAAACTATTAACAGTTGCAGAGCTTAGGTAATATTCATTTATTGAAACAATCTACTGTGATTTAAAACACATTTCAGTCAGTCAAATATTATGGGGTAGAAAAATCTTACCAATGGTCCAAATCCAAACATGGTTTGAAAAGAAGCAGCCTAGCTAAGACACATCAAATGCTAGGAAGTCTCCACTGTCCTTACCTTTAAAGCTTCACCACAAACAGTACTTTGTTTGTAGTAATGAAAAGGACCAAAAACAACACTTAATTTATAATAATTAAAACTTTTCTGGCCACAGAAAAAGAAAAGCCACAAAGCAAGGTCCTCAGGCAATTCTGTTTCAATTAATCTTCTTTTTTTTCTCCCTTCCAAGGCTTTAATGTACTGTTCCTTATTCTTTATTCCTACAAACTTTCAGGTTCATTTGACAAGAATAAACCATTCTCTACAAATGCGAGCAATCTTTACAATGCTCAGACTTATAAAAAAAAAAAAAAAAAAGACAATTTTTAAAAATCGAAAATAAAGTCCCATCATGGCTCACCTGCTGCAGAATACCACCAATTAAACTTAGGTTTTTGAAACCAGGTGAAGTTCTTTAAAATTCTCTGCTTTATGATAATGACAGAAAAAAGAAATAATTCAAGTAATTATAATTTCAATTTTTGTTTAACACTATACGGTGAAATTCTACATTGATTGCAATTTTAAGCCTCATCTAAACCACACAAGTGATTCTGGAAGCATTTCAGTTGAGGACTCTGCAGTGACATGAACTCTGGTAAATTAAATGAGCCAAGCCTGTTCTGTGCCACTGAGAGCAAGTGCTTTGGCGTGCATGCAAAAATCCCTTCTATTTCAGAACAGAGAAGCCATATCTACACTAGTTATCAGAAATTGCCAGTGACCTATGTTAGGTCCTAAATTGTCCCTAAATACTCTTTGAGAAAGTGTTAATTGTATAAGCCAAAGCATCTTAGGAAACAAGCCAACAACTAAAACCTAGCTCTGTTTGCCACTATACATAGCCTGTAATTCCAGCACCTTCTAAAGTACAAAGTAATAGCCCCTAACAATCTGGAATAGACTACGCTGCTTTCATCATAAAAATCATTTGTTAAAAAATCTGAAATATAAGCTAAAAATTTAATTCTTCTGAGCTTGGGAACTGCAATGACCTTTTGGTCATGCTTGCATTTAAAGATTTTGTAACTATTAGATTTTAAAGCAATTGCTATATGGCAACATATAGCAATTAATATAAATGTTTTGATATTAAAATAATTAAGCCAAGATAAAAAATCAGAAGGTTGTATTTTATACCAGTATTTCTGTGAACTTAATTTCAACCTGGATTGAGCTATTTTCTAGCTTTTGCTCACACCTTTACACTCCATGCTATTTACTGAAATCAAAGGACCACAATAATTTTCATATGCTATTAATAAAGTAAAAGCATAATTTGCAAAACAATCAGTAGCCTACAGAAAGTGGTGATATCCTGAAGGCATATGTTGTTTGTATTAGCCATCACTTTCTATTGTAATAAGAGTTGTACATACTAGCAGCTGGCTAAGGATCTATCTTTTTAATCACAAATACAGGAGAACAGTAATTCTGGCACCATGAACTCAAATATAATAGATGATCAAATCATTTCTAGATGCTACCAAATTCTGGAAGAATATTGGGAAACTGGATTGCTCTCTCTAGATACTTTATTAAGAAATTCAACTACAATCTAGTCCAGAAGTATATGCATGTGCTACAGCATGCAAATACAGACAAAGAAGAGTGAATAGAGAGAGGGAAAGATTTTTTTATGCTTACATGCAGGCTCATCATCAGTCAGTTCAGCAGTCTGTATTTATCTACATCCTCTGCATGTTTGATTCAGTTTTCCATAGACCGAGCTACATGACAGATAAACAAAAAAGCTTTCAAAAATAATTTACAACAACTAAGTCCCCTTTTGTGAGGGAAAATATGCAACACACTAAACTTATAGGAAATACCAAGTAAATGGAACTAGGAAATTTCATTTGACAGTGCTTATCTTTCCTAGAAAATGTAATTGTTTAATGATTTACCTACCCATATTCTACCATAGGATGGAAGGCTATGGTGGCCTTGTTTTGGTTTCTTCTAGGGCTTTCAGGGTGCTATTTTTGCTTTTGACCAAAGTCTTCACAGTGATTCTAGAGAAAGATGGACTTTCATGTCACATCTCCCTGCTTACCCTACTGAGCACTATTTCTATTTCTGTCCCAGTGAGTCAAAGGCAGATATCTCCATCTCCAGCTAACACATCTCTAGATCACAGAAGCCATTTCCCCTAAGCTATCCAACTACTAACATAGTTAGACTAAAATAACAAGCATTGTTTATAACATGTTTTTGCTAGAAATGTGCTATATTTAAAGAGAAAGACCACGTATCTCAAAGCATGCTGTTTCTTGCAACAGTACTTACTGCTCTAACAAAAATACTCATTTGCATTAATATATGAAATAAACTGTACTATTCAGGCTACTTAAATGTGAAATAGACAATATTTCACAGAATACTTAGTTCACATTCCCCGTCATTTATGAGCTTGGTCAAGTTAAATCTCTCCAGTATTTCTGTATGTTGTACTCAGCATGTGTAACTTCTTCACAACGGAAACCAATTCTTTGTTTCACCTTTTTATCACAAGCTCACACTTAAAGCCTCATTTGAGGATTGTAACTTGCATCACAGGTTGATTTTAGCCAAATACAGACCGGAGGTTTTAAATAATTATACTTCCTTGGTTAGCATTTACAACTAAGATTTCTTCACACAGGATTGGTTAATTTGGATGCAAACATGTACATTATAGCTGCACATCTTTTTCTTTTGCTTTTCTTTTTTAACTGGAAATCAAGTTCAAGCTTTTACTTACCCAAATGTGGGTGGATGGCAACAAGAATAAAGAGTTCTATTTCCTATCAGCTACCAGAATACACCTCTACAGATGTACAATAGAAACATGGTAAAGCTTGATAATACTGGCATAAAGAGAAGCAAGGCTGAGTTTTTCAACTCTTGCTTTCATGTTAGGAAAACCCTTTTCCTTTGATTTTAACAACAAGTGAAATACAGCACTTGAAATTTTTCTGGTAGCTACTTGAATCCAGGATGAGGGAGGTCCTATCTCCAGTTAACTGAAAGCACAGAATGCATACAAACATCAAAAATAATAATAATAATAAAAAAATGTATATCTGACAACCATCAAAATCCTGAGTGTTAGCTGGGCTTTTTTCATCGGTTTTTTTATAGAAGGCACTAATTTTAACAAGCTAATAATTTGTGTATATTGAGAACCTAATTTCATATTTGCATTTACTACTTTTGAAAGGACTGGAGTGCAAAATTTATTTTTTTCAGATACTTAATGTAGTGATGGAATGATTAGAAGGAGTATAAATCTTGAAGCATTATTATTGTTGAAGGCATGTTCAGAAATTGTGAATTAAAACGAGTCTTACAAAAATGTCACAACAGCTTTGAGCATCCTATTTTACATTTTGATACTCTAAGTGTCTGATGAAGTCTAATGAATGGTATTTTCTCCTGTCTTCCAAAAACAATAGTTTCAAGCAGTAGAGGTTTTTATATAAAACACAGTACCTTATACTACAGGAACAACTTTAATTTAAACTCTTCTTTAAGTTTCCGTGCGTAGGAATATAATGTATCCAATATAACTTGTATCCAGTAGCCAGAAATCTAAGAAACTTTTTGATTCGTGTTCCTGATTTCTTATTTAAGTGACAACACTGCAAAATGTAGGCTGGTTAAAACAGTTCCTGAGGGCAATATATTGAAAATAACATCTTGTTCCATATGGACAACTAGACATCCTACCCAAGCTGAAGTTTTTTAAATCTTAAATTTAGGAACAGAAGATTGACATTGGAAGTCTTGATCATCTAACTCAAGCATCTCTCAATCTCAATCAAATTTGGAAAATGTGTTTGGTCCAAGAGGGTCAAGCATGCATATATACTTTATATCCTCACAGTCCACTATGATCCAAAGTCCCAGAGATTTGGGGATTCCTTTCAGAAATCAAGGATTTTGTTTGGGATTTTTATTGTTTTGTTGGTTTGGGGGGTTTTGGGTGTTTGTTTTTTTGTTTTTGGG
>VWYO01025307.1:24472-42360 GCA_013400275.1 Rhadina sibilatrix
CCAAAAAAACATGCCATTATATTCCTAAAAATCCCATTTATTCCACAGGTTTATTGCAACTGAAGACAATTAAGTCTGACTGAGCATTTCACATTCAAAATGACTGAACTGCTTCTCATTCTTCCCGGTTTTTAATAAAAAATTCTCTGTGATTTTGGATGATAAGCAGCCAACACACCTGTAGGCTATCTCTATTTGACAAGCTTTAGTTTGTATTTGCTTGGGGTCAAGCATGACAAATTTCCAGGGAGATTTGTCACATCTTAAGGCCATCCAAACAGTAATCATGTCTGCTGCTTGCAGAAACAACATCTGCCATGCAACAAACAAGAGGTCTTGATTCACACAATCTCTAGCTGAGCTCCCTGCTCATTAGGATTTCCCAACTGCTGCCTCGTACAGAGGAAAAACACACCTGTCATTGAACAAGCAAAGTGCCTCACTCTCTGCTGCAGCCTTGAACAGAGCATCTCCTGCTGAGCCTGAGCTTCACAGGATCAAGCGCCTCTTCACTCACAGAAGCAAGATCTTGTCAGACTGTGTCTCAGCACTACCTGCTAAGTGAGAAGCTCTTCAGCTGTGAAGCTTTCACACACACCCTGCTAAAAGCCCAGGTGCAGTGGTGCCTGCTTCAGGCAGGATCCCACAGTGTGGGCATAGCAAAGCCCTCCAGCACTCCACAGCTCCCCCTCCTCTGGGCACCTTGCCTAGGGAGATATTTTGGAGCCATGGCATCAGCTTAACACTTACCATACACTAATGTTTCCTCAAGGCCCCCAGACTTATCTAACTGCATAAGGTTATACACTTGGCAGGATCATACAGGAACATTTAAGTCCCCATTCCTACTTACTCATTCAAAGACATCTGTCCCCATCTTGCCTTTAAGGTTAGAAAATCTTGTAGTATGAAGAAGGACCTAGAAAAACCTGGCAGTTTAAAATAACAAAGAAGTTCACCTTTAGAATGCTTGATATGAAATTACTTATCTTTTAAAACAAATAACATGTTAGGAAGAGGTGAGATTTCACTCAGGAAGAACTTCAAAGGCAGTACTTTTTGTAGGATTAACATCTGAAAGACTGTATCAGTCTAATTTTCGTTTTAAATAATCCTATTCAAACATCAGCTTAGAATTACAAGATAAGAAAATGGGTTTTGAAGGAAAAAGAGAATTTATGTCTTCTTACATTTTGACAAAATAATTTGAAAAAATACTTGGAACAAAATTTAACAATTTTACATGGCTCAAAAAAATTAACATGCCAAATATATCCAGGGATTTGAGTTGGTTAATCTTTAAAACATGAGACAAGTACTACTGACATCTTGGGATAAAATCTTCAGTAGATATTATTGGAAGCCAGAAGGTAAACTAAGAGACTAACAATAGGGGAAAAAATACCTGAGATAATCTTTGCAGAAGTAAATTCCATGTGTTGTTTTCTGGAACTAATTTTTTTTCTAACACATCAAATAATCTGCTTTGTCTATAGGCACTAGATCCCTTCTGTCATCCTTCATTCTTACACAGAGAGAAAGGGTTACTGCACAGCACAAAGAGTTTTAGTCCAGAGATCTGCTTTCCATTTCCTCCTGCTACACACACTTCCCATGTGATCTGTAGCAAACCCCTTTTTATCTGTTTCCAGAAAGGCAACACCTGTGAACTATAACTTAAGTATACAACCAATAGAATTGCCAAAGTATTATTGTCTGAACAAAAAATTTTCATTTATGTTAAGATTTATTTAGTAGCAGAAGTCAAAATAGTTCATTGTAGATTTACATACAGTATTAAATGAGCCCAGATCTCTATAAATTTGACATTTGCTCAACAAATGGGAAGGACTTTAACTATTTCTGGAATAACAGCTGGATGAAGTTGAAGCAATTTTCTCTACAGGGGCAAATCTAAGCAAGAAAAAAAAAAAGAAATCCATAATTTAAAGTCTAAAACTGTGTTGAACAGATGCTAGGACTTCAGTTGTAAGACACTTGCTTTCATTTAACTTCCAAGTTTTTTTGTTTTTTGTTTGTTTTTTTTTTTTGTCAGAGCAATCAATATAAATGTTGAAAAATATTTTTACCCAATTAATTGTATCATAGCTCAAGAAACAGCCTTATTTTCATATTCTGCTTTCACTATCCTGCTTATTATTTTTTTTAATACAAATCAGAAGTTTGGCTTTTAAACAACAAAAACAGTATTTCATAAAGCACTGCTCAACCACTAAGCTCCACTGGGCTGAAGGAACCATAAAAGCATCAGAAATTAATAAGCATGGTGGATGACAATCCAAGCTCCCGGAGGCAAGATAAAATAGCTGAGTATTGAAATGAGTTTCTACTGGCATACCATGGAGTACTCAGTACAGATGTAAACACAAAAATGCCACTTTTTTGGGGTGCTGTATGTGTAGCATAGATAGATGCATGATCTCCATTTGCAGCATTTAAGACATTTTGTCTCATTCTAGGAAGCCTGTTTGAAAGGAAGAGAAAAAAAAGGCACTCTGACGTATAAAAGATTAAAGAACCTCGGCCAACATTTGGCAACATTCTATTAGAGTTTCAAATTACAGACTCATGAGAAAGTGGTTGTATTTTAACATCCTTCTTGTTGAATTTTTACAACAAAAAGAGAGAACTAAATTCTTTGAAAACCACCAAAACAAAATATCCTAAACACAATTATTTCCCTCAAGAAATTACTCATTATATATGAGGATGAGTACCAGCAAATGTAAAAGCAGAAAACACCTGGTGTCCTTCATTAGAAAAGAGACTATTATTTACAGTCGCTTTTTCCTTCCCACAAAGATTCATAATTTTTATTCTTCTCCTTATAAACAAATGAGGCTAATATACAATTTTGACAAATATTTGGTTGATAAATCTGGAAATAAATATATTTTTGAAAGTTTTCTCTCTTTGCTGGAAAAGGAGCAAGAACACCTTTGGGAATGACTTGTTATTAATAGTAATGTCATATTATTGCTGACTTTAGAAGTTACACTCTTTTAGATGGATCTTATTATAAACTTCCAGCTGTTCAATACAGTTAGCAGAGAAAAGCATTAGTTTGAGAAGCAGCAGGAAGCAAATGCCAGCAGCAGCAGCAGTTGCCACATGCTGTGAGGAGGGTGAGGCTTGCAAGGTCCCTGGGCAAGGCTGAGGGCCAGTTTGATTAGGGCTTTGAGCAACCTGGTCTAGTGGAGAGGGCCCCTGCCCATGGCAGAAAGAGTAGATTGTCTTTAAAGGTCTCTTCCAACCCAAACTATTCTCTGATTCAATGACAAAGAAAATCAAGAGAAAAAATGGTTTTCATTCATAAACCAGTAACCTACTATTAAAAGACCATTGGATATTCTTCAGCAGCACAAGATAGGAAATTGTCCAAAAGGTTAATTAGTCAACAGCATATTTAGTTTTTTAGTAAATTTTTATATCCTTTTAATAAGATCAATAGATAAATTCAGTATGCTGCAACTCGCATTTGGTATTTGGAAGTTATTAGCTTCAGGTAACTACTCAGCAGTAGCAACAAGCCTTAAATGCTGTCGATATTGTAATTGGAAACTTCCTAATTAGTCTGGTAAGAATCAGGTTTAGTATTGCAAAGCCACTAAAGAATTCTGTACTACACTGCAATAACATCACAGTTCCTCATGGATACCTAAGGAGAATATTGTGAATTGTAAATACTACAATCTGAGAAGGCACATTTAGAAAACACTTGCTATTTTCTAAATATATTTAAGAAGATAAACCATGTATAAATCATATACAGAACATAAAGTTTTCTTGGGACCTCTCACCTCTAACTGTCCAAATCACTCCACCCAAATCTATCCCTGCTGTTCTGTTATTTTAATTTCCTGGTATTCTGAAAGAATTCATAAAATCTTTTATGGATTAAGGTATGAATCCCCTCCTATGAAATCTTCCAGTGAATTCAGTAAGATACACCACATTCAATTCCTTTGTAACTGAGTTCTGTTCAGTTTATCTAACTTTACCAAAGAATTTCTAGAAACAAGGAAAAATCTGGCTAGCTATGAGCATCTGTGACCTTACATAAACACAAAATTATCATGATGACTTTTTTCTAACCTTACAGTGTGGGAGATCACAGTGTATCAAAAAGCCTCTAATACTTTGAGGACATTGGAGCTTAATGGTAGAAATTAAGCCTTGGTATAATCTTAATAACACCAACCAAATCACTTCCAGATTTTAAAATGGATTTGGAGAGAAGATTGCTTTGTGTGCTTGTTTTACAAATAACCGTATTACTGTCATGTCCGTGAATCCCAATTATGTAGCTAATTAATTGTAATTAATTCATTCATTGTAATTACCTGTAATTGTAAAAGCAACTCAATTCCCTGAAGTTTCTCACTCATTAGTTCCCACATAACATGGTTCTGTAAGACTCTTTTCCCTTGGCAGTCAGATGCTCAGATTACCACAACACCATTACGGAATCAGGTTGAGGAGAGCTATTGTCTTTGTCTAAAAGGAACACCATAACATCCTCAAAATTCACTTTTTTTCTCTTGAAAACTATAACGTGTAATGTACATTTATGACTATATGTATCTGGAAGTACAGTGGTACTGTAAGCCCAAATAATTATATTACAAAGTTACTGTACATCCCCATCTAGCATGGGGAAAAACAAAAGAGAAAAAGCACTTCAGAAACTGAAGTAGAAACTTATACTAAAATAATGAAGAGCTAAGTGCATAAAACATTTACCTATCCACACTCAAAGAGAAAAGTTTGTCAGTATAAAGTAACTCATACGGAATCTGCACTCCTTGTGTGAAATATAGTTTCAAGATTTTCTTTCTTTTAACAAAACTGGCAGGAGTTTTAGTGCTCATTAAACTGAAAAATGGGGATTGTTGTCCAGGACAATAGGCACAGAAAAAATATGAGATGCTAAAGCATAGCTCTGTTAATAGAAAACAAACCAGACACTCCCTACAATCTTCTTTTCTAAAGCAGAAAAACATCCTAGAAAATGTTCTTTATTTCACATTTTCTCTTCTTTAGCACTGCTTCCACAAACTCTTCAGATAGCAGTTCCAATGGCTGCAACATCTATCTCTATATAAACCAGCACTTTATCACCTCTTGGAGGAGAAGGAGCAATGAAACCCACAATCCACCGAGCATCTTGTCTGGCAGCTAGGTTGCAGAGACAGCAAACAGGTAAAAGAATTAGCATTTAGGCAAACAAAATACAATTGTTTGCAAAATCATAATCTTTTCTTTCAATCAGAAGGTTTTGAAGTTAGGATGACTTTTAAAAAGCCTCTCACTTCTGAGATCAGTTATGCACAGAAAATTTTTAAGTAACAGCTACCTGTCCTTTCATACACCACCATTTAGGTGCCTCCAGGACCACAACTGGGCAGAAGAACAGACACACTCCCACAGCTGGGCTCTCCTCTGGAATAACCTCTCTCCAGCCACCACAGGGGCAGTGAAATACTAACGATTTATTTTATCAGCTTGGTTGCTCCAGTATTCATTGTGCACAGCATGTCTTCACACGTAGGTTGCAAAGGTCACGGGGATGGAAGGGAGTCACTGTAAGATCAAGTCCAGCTTCTTATTATCCCAAGCATCACCTCAAAAGCTTGAGCTTTTCACAGAATCACAGAATATCCTGAGTTGGAAAGGTTGCACAAGGATCATTGAGTCCAGTTTCTGGCTCTGACTATCCCCAAGAGTCACACCATGTGCCCAAGACTCTTGTACAAACACATCTTGAACTCTTTTGTTCCTTCCCTCATTAAAAAAAATGTTTCAGAACTGCACTCTCCCAATTTTTTTTTCTTCTTAAGTTTTCAATAAGTCTTTTATTGTGCCAAAACTGGCTTGTTTAAACCCTGCTTCTCTGCAGTTATTTGATATATTTTTAAACATAGCTTCTACCTGAGTGCTGAATAGCAAACCCAGTAAGCAGCTCCTGACTCCCTGACACACAGAGACCTGTACTTGAGAGAGCTGTACTTGACACAGGTACCCCAAAAAAGCTCAGTGTCTGTGCCTCAGAGCTGACCCAACACAGCACAGCCGGTGGACACAGCTGGGAGAGGGCAGAGCTGCCCAACCCTGACAGGCTCCACACAGGCATCCTCAGGCAGGGACTCCCACAGAGCACTCTGGCTGATGGCAGAACAGCCTCTTGGGTCTCCTTTAATGAAACACCCTCTTCCCCTACCCTGGGAGTTTTCTCTTGCCTCGCTTTTATCTGCCTGTATCTGGGTTTCTAAATACTAGTGAATAGAATTGGGAAGACAAGACTGATATGCTGGACTAACATGCAGCCAGCCGCGCTCTGGCACCAAATATGACTCCACAGAAAGCAGCAGGTAACTCACTGCCTTTGTTATTTCTGCAATTCCCCTCCTAATTACCTTCACTGCTTAAATATCTTCTAGTTACTTCTCCCATTCCAGCCTTCAGTTTCAACAGTGGAGATTTTAGTTGCACCAGGGGAGGATTAGATTGGATAGCAAGAAAAATTTCTTCACCAAAAGGGTTGCTAAGCATTGGGAGTGGCTGCCCAGGGAAGTGGTTGAGTCACCATCCCTAAAGGCATTTTAGAGATGTGCAGATGTGGCAGTTAGGGACAGGGTTTAGTGGTGGACTTGGCAGTCTTATATGCATAGCTGGACTCAATGATCTTAAAGGTCTTTTCCAACTGCATGATTCTGACTCTATGATTTAGTCCACTATGATTAGTGGTTTCTAAAGTTAGTAAAAAACACCAGTAAAGTTTCAGTTGTCTCAAGATCAGGGTGTTTGTTTGTTTGTTTGTTTGTTTGTTTTAAATTGTGCCCTCCCTAGTTTTCATGGACCTCTAAGTTATTTCAGAAATCCTGTTTCCAGGACACCTTTGCATCTCTTAAATCCCTGCTGTCAGGTAGTCAGAAATGAGGAGCTGAAGCAGAAATTAAGATGTAAAAATCACAATCTGAAACTAAGTATTAAGGCTCCTTTTAATTCAGCTCTATTGTTCATTTTTAATCTTCATAAGGCTCCACTGACCCAGTTTCACAATTACTTTTTTCTGTAATTTTGCCTCCTGCTCAATGAAGTGAGTACAACCCTCTATTCATTTACCAGATTAATAGAGTTTTATATTAAAGACAATATCTCCTGAATATAGTTTTGGCAATTTCATTACATTTATGCACTTTATCTGTGTTGCATCATTGCTTTTCTTGAATTTTAGGGATTTGTCTGGTAAAAGTAATAACTTGAGCATATATCTCTTCATCAAGAAGTATTTACACAGTAACAAATGGACTCTCTAGTTCCTTATTTTTAAGTGTTCACAAGGACATTTCCACTAATTATTCTTTTCTATCATTAATATAATAATATAACAGAATTCCTAAGGGGAATGTGAAGTGCTGAATCAGAAGCTTGGAAGTTTTCATTAACAGAGACCTTTCTTAATAACAGATACAATGTGCACAGACAGCTAGCTTGTATTATAGCCTTAAGTAGGCACACACAAAAAGAACAAGGCTTCAATCTTAGCAGACTCTGTGCTGACTGTTCATTTTGCCTAAAGGTAGCATGCAATTTCTTTCCTTTCATCATACGAAATAGTAAATGGTCTGAGATTTCTCCTCATGATTTCCCTTGACCAAAGGTCGTATGTCAGCACTCTACACTTGGTTTGAGATATGTGTCTTCCTACATGGCCTATTTAACTGAGATTTGTCCATTATTTTTTCCTTTTTACTCAAATTTCATTTATTTTTATCTTATGCTGTCTGGGTAGTACTGGTATGCAGGATCGGAGCAACTCATGGCACTGAGACATACACCTTGTAAGAACACTCCTGCCTCTTCAGTCCACCTCTCCTCAGCAGCTGGAATCAGTTTCTCAGATGCATTGTTAACAGCATCACAGCACTGTGCACGTTGACCTTTGCTGACAGTTTAAGTGAGCTTGAATCTGTGACATTATTTGTAAATTCATGTCTCCAACTCAACCTGCAGAAAAATGAGTTTCTGCATCTACTAACTTGCTTTTCCACTTCCAGAATACCTCCAGTATATCTGCTGTCTCCCATTGTCATCACAGCATCCCCCAGCAGGGTTATCTGAAGATCACCCTCCTCAGGATCCATATCTCCATGTCTCCCATCTCTCGGGGGAACGTAATTTCTCACATCACAGACTCATTTATCTACTTCTAGTGGCACAGAAGAGAAACTTAGACCTGCTTAATTCCCCAGGACCCAGATTCAAAATACACAGAGGCTGGCAACTCAAATAAGCACTTGATATTTTCCCACAGACTGTGCTTCCTTCACCTCTTACTTCAACAAAGGAGTTTTGGCTTTAATGCCCCTCTCTCTTTGTTAAGCTTTACCTATCAAGGTACCTTTTTGCTCCCCTGCAGATTTTAAATAATAAAATCTTGTATGTCTCCCACTACCTGCCCACAGACATCTTTTAAAATCATTGCAATGCCAAGCCCCAAACATATCTTATACAGTCTCAGCTAAATGTTGAGTGCTACATGTTTGTTCTAATGACAAAAATAGCAGAAAACATTTTCAATGCATTTTGTGTTCCTATGTAGCATGTTTGGTTACAAATTCACCACAAAGAGAATTTTATTGAGATAAAATTTACAGCCGTTTTTCAGAGCTTTCCTATGTTACTTGGACAAACCATCTTCTTTCACAGTTTTGTTTCTCATACCACAGAAATAGGAATAAATCATTGAGACAGTGCCACACAAGTTTCTACATGGTACCTTGGATCGCTGCACGGATGGAAATCAAGAGTGATTAAATTTCAATAATTGTGCTCGTTACAAAGAGATTATGCTTACCCAATGTCATCAAAGGCAAGACTTACTTTCTTAGAAAACTATCACAAAAGAACTTAGAAATAGTAATACTCACTTTCTTTGCAGTACACTTTAAACCCAAGGATTTGTATATTTGCCAAAAAAAGGGCATGAAAGAAGCTAAAATCTCTTGAATGTAAACACAGAGCAACCTTTCAAGCTTTTTATAAGCCTTTTTCTTTATTTTTCCCTTTTTTTCTTCTTTCAGCAGTCATACAAAGTTCGGAAGGGAGGGACTAGAGGATTAGTAAACCCTTACCCAAAGCTGGGACTGCTATGATGTCAGATACAAATTCAACATAAACTAATTTGCTCAAAGCCTTCTTGAGTCAAGTTTTGAATACCTCTAAGCATGGAGATTCCAGTCCTCCATTCAAGTAAGTAAAAGCAATACTTATATAGCAAAACATATGCAGATGTTAGATGTCAGAAAATATTTTCATATTGAGTTTTGCCAAGGTAGAAAAAAAAATGTGTCTCTACAAACTATGCTTCCTAAAAAAGAGAGGTTGTTTTCCTGATGCCACATTTAGGAAGTGGAAAATATTCTTCACATTTACATGCACTGGTCTTCAGTGAAGAAATTAACTACTGCAAAGTGAAATTCAGTAGTGCAGATTAATCATAGAGCTTGTATAAATACAGGAGATGAGCTATGTATTAATGCGATCCTAAAGTTTGAAATTATCTTTTTCATAGTACTGAGAAGAAAAACAAAAATTCACCTGCACTCTTATTTGTATATTAAAGAATAGACTGTTATGCACGTTACATAGGATCTTTAATGCAGGTGAAAGAAGCTCACAACTATCTCCCCTCACACATTCACATGTATATATTAATGTATTCATTCATCATCAGGATAACCTTGCAAGTAGAGAATTTACTGGAATCTTGCATTTAGATCCAAAAGGAAAGGTGTTATTTAAAGGAATCTGAGTGCTATATAAAATGGTAGCTATATTAAAATATAACTTGCAAATTCAGCTACTTTTGCTTTTCGAGTCATAGAAATTGACAAATGATCACTTCTGGGTTTCCAAGACCAAGAAATTAATCATTTATAGCAGTATGTAATGTTTTTGCCCCAATTTTCAGTTGTCTATGAAGAATGAAATATCATAAAAGAATATGGGAGGCATAAAGAGCACATTGCTACTAAACATGTCCAATTCTGCCCAAGTGGCATAAAAAGAAAAATACATTACCATCTGACAGGTATTTTGTGATTTGGATGAAATGAGTTTTGAGATTCACTCATTAATACATTAATAAACATTTTGAAATCACCTCTATCCTCCTGCTCTCTTGAGCCTGCATTCCAGACAGTAATCTTGACTCATCACCACAAGCACACTCATCTGACTCATTTATTTTTCCAGTGTTAGCCAGAAACACAAGCTAATTTAAATGAAAAAAATTCCAGGAAGTATTCTAGGCATGCCAGAACTTAGTGATGTTAAACAGTTTCTCAAAAACAAATGAAATGATATTTTAAATTTTCAACCTTTTGAAAAGATTGAAATATTCTACACACTGACTTTTGACATTTTACCTTTCTAAAAACACTGAAAAGACAGAGAAGAGTTGGTTTCCTGATGGTCTAGATGGTCTAGAAAAGGAAACTTCCACAGACTGCCAATTTGGTATCAAAACTGAATATATAATCATGGGAAAGCTATTCCAAGAAGAAATCCATACAGTTTAGGAGAAATGCAAAAGCTCTACTTATGATGACCTTGATACTAGTTTTACCCATACTCCAACAAAAATCAGGTTTGAAAAATTTGAAGAACCTTGATCTGTAAAACAGACTTTGATATCTGTTTTGAAAAAAACTGGGTATCACTGAGACAGAGAAAATATTATGATTAAGATAAAATCTATTAATAAAACAGAGATTCTTCAGATGAGTTTATTTTAAAGAAAAAGGCAATGGACTCACCTAATTGCAAAATGTTGGCAAAACAACCTTTACACAGAGGAGGAAAAAAAATTAATCTGGACTGTGAGGCTCAAGTAGCCTCAAACAGCTTTTCAAAGTGTTCATGTAGCTCCAGTAAATATGAACAAAAATGTTTATTTACAAAGCTGCTCATATGAAAAATGTGAAGTGTTAATTTAGAGTCCTCAAAATGGATATTAAAACATCAGTTGACACAGCCGACAATTACAACTATATTTTGTATCTATGAATCAGTAAATCCCAAAACTCAAACAAATCTCCTGAGCAATCCCAATCTCTTCTTTTTTTCTTAATTCTTATCTTCCTTTGCACCTTGAGACTACAAATTAAAAGCTTAAACACAAAATAACAGCTGTTTTCATTTCATTTTTAGCTCTTGTGGGATCAAGAGAAAATAAAAGGCTTGTGAGGCAGCTTGCTATATACAGATCTTCAACTGAGGCTAGCTAATTCAGAATACTTTGCTGCTTTGGATCAACATAGAAGAATTCAAAATTCCTTTTAGATTAACTGATGCCCAGGTTTCAACTCTACAGTACCATCTACAATATTAAGTTTTGATATTTCTATTTTGCAACTGTTTCTATAAAGAGCCTGCAGGATGTTAAGTACTAAGGAGAGTTAATTCATTCTACCACCTCTACTTCCACTGTAGTTTTCTTTCTGCATCCCAGTAAAGTCTTTCTTTTAGTCATTTTAGGCAGTTATGTGCACATTCATCTGGGAATCTATGTCAAGTCACAGTTTTAAGGATATGTGATTTAGCTCATGTCTATGTTATCGACACAAATACAGATAGATAATTCACAAAAGATTCCCATTGGTAATTTTAGACTCCCACTTGCATTCACAGCATCAAACATCCCTCTGCTGAAAGCAGAGATTTCCATTTCCCCAAAAGACTGAAGACAGTCCAGTGATATTCAGTATAGAGCAAAATTTCTTTATGATCTGTACCCCTGAAATACAGCAGAGACAACAGTGAAAGGCAGTGAAAGAAGAACATCTGCATCACAAAATCTTTTTGTCCATCTGTAGACAGTCATTCATTTTCATAACCAAACTCTTCAAGCTAGCACTCTCAAATGATTTCAACACACTTGAAAGTTTAAGGGAGCTTTTGTAACCAGCACATTCAGTCAGTTTAAAGTGACAAAAGAGAAGCAAAATTTTACAAGGTGAACATTATCCCAAAAAACATTGAGATATTTCTTCTAATTTATTCTTGCTTCCAATATTCTATCTTGCCAATATTTCATTGTAATGCAGTCAATCTCAGGCTTTTAATACAGTTGCTCAGCTCTCAATGTGAAGAGAGATTTCAAAAGCAGTTACAAAGCTGACAAATAAAAACATCCACACAATGTCTTCAGAAATAGTGCAACATAATGCCTGAAAACCACTCTTCCTTTATTTAACCTTGACAAATCCCTCAAAGCCAGAAAGCCTTAAGGACTACATTGGAGCAAAACAAAGGAAGTATAACTGTAGTAAATACTTGGATTCTTTGGGGGTAAGATTTTAAAAAAGCCCAGTAAAAAGTGGGACATGAATGCCTTGTCAGACAAGTGCCTCAAGATGAAATTATTTAGATTTGCTCTGGAAATAAAGAACAAAGAAGGCTAAATATTTTATTAAAAATCAAAAACCAACAAGAAATCAAGAACGAAAAAATGCACCCCTTGACACAGAACCACTGAAAAGAAATGAGAAACTCAAGGAAGGATATTGAAGAATAGAATCTGTATTTGTGCTTAATTTGAATGCTTATCAGTTTCCATGCAGCTGGATATGAGGCTGCGAGAACAACTGAAGCTGAACCACACCAAGTATTTCAGAACTGAAGTAGCATCTGTATCTCTTGTTGTAATGCTCTGTCTCCTCTAAACCAAAACCCTTCACATTGGAAAAACATGATACATTTACAAAACTAGGGAAAAAACGTGCTTACTCTTTTCCTAGTCAACTACTTGGTTTTCAGAAACATTTTTATATAAACACAATAGACATTGAGACACAAGGACCATGAAAAGGTAAAAGGCAGGATATGAGGCACCAGTCATTAGCCAAGGTATTTTTCTTTATTTTGTTTGTGATGTTTTCAGGGAACCTTGATATCAGCACACATCAGGTTACCCACAATTCAAAGGTG
Source organism: Rhadina sibilatrix (assembly GCA_013400275.1). Lineage (NCBI taxonomy): Eukaryota > Metazoa > Chordata > Aves > Passeriformes > Phylloscopidae > Rhadina > Rhadina sibilatrix. Next base: position 37,490 of record VWYO01025307.1, read on the forward strand.
AAACCGTATTACAGGAGATACGAAAGAACCTACAGCTACAGCTCACCTGTACAGTAAAACAGAGAGAGAGGTTGTTCCAAAGGTCAAATCTAACCAGGAAGCCTGATCAGAAAATTAAATTTGAGTGTGAAAAACAAAGTTAGAATTTTCATCCCTTGGAGTTTCTATGACAACTTCTTTGTCACCTCAGCTCCCTGCTACTAGCACAATCACTGGCAGCACTTTTAACCTCATCTGGGTCATCGGTAAGAGGCATAAATTCAGCAGTTTTGTTCTTCTGGTCTTGGCAGGAACCAGGAAACACAGATCCAGCCATGTGGTGACAGCTGTTCCATGTTCTTTTCTATCAGGGCTAAAGATCTGCATCATTCACTCCGCTGGAAATCACACAGCTCAGTCAGTGGAAAAAAAATACACCAATAATTCATACCGACACACAAGAATGGTCAAAACCCACAGAATATAGGGTCTTTAAAATCCGATTTAATATGAAGACAAAGAACAATCATGTTGTAACTGTTTATGGAAAGACATTTAGAACTTCTATAGCTAGTAAAACCATTAAAGCAGCTTAGTTGTCGATAAACACCAGTTCAGCATTTACATTCACTATGGCAACCTACTGCCTCCCTCTTGGACATATGCTGCTTTTGTATCTACATGGCTTGTGCTATGTTTCCAGAGATGTGTCTTGAGGAGACTGAAAAGACTTCTCTGAAATCAATGTCATACCTCATGAATCGTAAGCCCAAATCTTGGTGACTTGGCAATGTTGTTAGCTTTAGAATAACTGACCTTCACCAGCTCCCTGCTTACCTCCTCTGTGTTTGAACAGCAGCTGCCAACATCTACTGTCATACTACTGCCAGTACAGTGTAGTATGACGATGAGGGAATTCATACTCTGATCATTACTATGGTTACTAAATGCTACAACAGAAAGATTTTAATAGAATTTACTTCTGTGTTCATATTGTTAAATTCTCTGTAGCGATGCAGAGAATGCTTAGTGATAATAAATAGAAGTCATTTTTAAAAGTCTTTTCAGTTTCCTTTATTTATTTTTGCTTGACCCTAATCTCCATTAATTTATAAAACATAGACCTTAAACATGGAATTGAAACAAGTTTTCTAGCCGTCGTATACCAGAGTTCAACTATCATTTTATTCCTTGCCTTGTATCCTAAGCATTATTCTTAAACAAGGAATAAGTAATTACATAACTGTGATTTCACAGGCTCACCTTGAGAAGGCTTCTCTGAAATCACTGCCACAAATAGTGCCAAACCCAGTGACCTAGAATTACTTACTTAGTACCCCATCACCAGAAATTCTCAGCATAGACTACCCTAACTTAAATCAGACAGTCTAAATTAAAACTCTTCTTGAGAATTCTTTGTTCTGTGTGCTACAATTAACATTTAGATTTCAAAGGAATGGGAACAGTTTTGTTAAAATATTTTGCTTAAAGAGTTAAAACAAAACAGGAATATTTTTACTTGAAAACAGTTGGATTTAGCTTTTTCTGTTTATACAACAGTTTAAAATTAAAGGTTAAAAACAAAATGGTTTTTCATTCTAACCAACCAGTTGGTTGAAAAAAATATGTCTGACATTCCATCTAACTGAGATGAGAAAAACCTTCAAAACCTGCAAATTATTAAAGCAGGAAAACCCTTTCAACACCAGGAACATCTAAAGAGAGTTCTGCCAAAAAATGAGTAGCATCACATCTTGATTAACATGTTCTTTTGAAAGGAGAGCCTCTCAACAAAAGGCATTCACATCATTTTTACTTAGGTTTGCCAAAGGCAACAGTTCACTGCATGAAGAGTTCTAAGCACTCTTTCCTTTATTATAAGCATGCCCTAAAATAGTATTTCAGGTTTGCGAGAACACCATGATATCATGGATAAAGAGCAAAATGGCTCACCTGAGTATGAACTACTTCCTATCTTGTCAGCATTTGCAGAAAAATAGAATTCAAGTTTTACCTGGTGGAGGAAAGACTTCTGTCTAAAAGAAAGGCAATACATAAAAGTCTCTTTCCAAAGTAACCAACATAAATCAAAAAGAGTATAAACTCAGTCTGTAATGAGACGAACCCAACAAGAGAAGACTATTCACATTTTTAAGGTAGGTGAAGTGCTGCTCCCTTGTGCTTTCATTCATGTTTTCTTTTCTTTTGAGCAGATGATATGAGTCTTCCATGTGTCACAAAAGACTACCAAATAATCAAAAAGAGATTTTCTTCAGACCCCTGCATCTATGCTCTCTGAGGAAACAGACTGTGTTTAACAGCACTGAAAATATCTCTTCTTAAAAGCTATCTACATATAAGATAAAATGAATATTTTTGTTAAAGGAGTTTTTAGTGCCTAAAAGGATGCCTAGGTTTGAATCTGAGCTTTGGTTTATTCAGGAACAGAAAACTGGATGGGAGATACTGCTCCAGAGACAAGATATCACCACTGAGGTTACTGCCAGGGTCGGTGGGCTGTTCAGAACACACACCACCTCAGCAGGAGCCAAGTACCTGTCTGGAGAGGGAATGAGGCCACAGCAGGCTGGGATTTGAAGCAGGTTTACAAAGGTGCATGAGTGGGTAAGATGGGTAAACAGTGAATGACACACAACTGTAAATCCACTGGATGTATTGCTGAAGGAGATCAACTGGTGGAAAGAGAGACGACACAAAGCCCTGTTATATTTAACACCAGTCTCGGTATAAATATTGCAGCTTTTCTGTTTATACTCAAAGCCATTCTGTAAATATCACAAACTTACTAGCTTAAAAAAAATCTACAAGGACAAATCTCAAAGCAATAAATGCAGTAGTACTGAAGCAATGAACATCTAGTTTACATAGTTTATTAGATGGCTATCCAAGCTCCTTCAAGGATCCTGATAGTTCTGAGTTTCTTACACTCCTACAGAATGCCTCTGCATGCTACATAATACAATGGAAAAGACACACAAAAAACCTATGTGGCCCTTGATCACAGCAGGGCAATGTCATGTTCAGTCTCACTTTTTCTGTATTGTAGGACACAGAAAGGACAGGTATGTGTATCAGTTGAGGCCTGCATTAACACTAAGGTTTCTCCCTATGAACCCACTGTACAGCACATGTATGCTACACTCCAGCTTACCCACCTTGTTACCAACAAGCCTTTGAACACTTCATGGCAAACAATGCACCTGCACCCTTCTGCCTCTACGTCTTTTCACTGCTCACTCTACGCTTGATATTCAGGCTCCAAGTCCCCTAAAAAACCAAAGGACTGAAAATATATAAAGAAAATATGTTATCCTAGAAGGACACAAAATGTGTCGTTCACAGTCCTCCTACAGTCGTTCAACCGTGCTTTGGTGATGACTGCCATATGTTATGTGGCTTCTTGCACAGGAGCACTTCAAATATTTTCCACTGTTTACTTCAATAATTATTAAATATGACTATCCTTGGATAATTACAGAACATATCCACAGTTTTCACCATTCTGTCTTAGGCATCTACTCCATTTTAGCCTAATTGGAGCAAAACTGTTCCCTATCTTCAGAAATAGCAGCAGAATTTTAAGAACAGCTCTACTACTGCATTCCCATGCAATTTTGTTGTGACTTGTGGAACCAGCATTTATTTCCCATGTGCTTTGACTCCATCATTTAATACTGCCTCTACTCTTTTTTACTGCATTTTCTGAAATTTTGATGTTCTATCATTTGACTTGGTGTCACAGTTATTTAAGCTGTTGCTTTATCTACTATGCATACACCGTTCTGGTGGGTTGGACACCAGATGCCCTCCAAGCCGGTCTACCACTCCCCTTCCCAGATGGACAAGAGAGAGAAAATAAGATGAAAAACAACTCCCAGTTTGAGATAAAGCAGTTTACTAAAGTGAGAGCAAAATTTCGTGTGCATATAAGCAAAGAGGAAAGAGAAGTTTATTCTCTACTTCCCATCTAGCAAGTGATGTTCAGACACTTCCTGGAAAGCAGGGCTTTAGCATGCTGAGCGGTTGCTTGAGAAAGCAAACATTGCAAATAACAAATACTCCCCCATTTATCTTCCCTCTCTAAGCTTTTATATCTGAGCTGATGTCATAAGGTATGGAATATCCCTTTGGTTAATTTGGGGTCAGCTGGCCTGGTTGTGTCCCCTCCCGGAATCTTGCCCACCCTCAGCCCCTTGATATGGGAGGCAGGGAATGTTGAGACACATGCTGTGCCAGTGCTGTTCAGCAGTAGCCAAAACACCTTTCTAGGGACCAGTGCAAGCACTGTGAGGGCTGCTGTGGGAAAATGAACACAGCCAGACTCAATACAGCCATCTCCAAAAGTTTGTTTGCTGTAGGAAGGAAATACCTGGGTGGCCAGACAGGTAGCCAGACTATGTGGATACACACCTTCAGACCACCATCTCATGTCTCCATATGCTGGAGAAGGTAATGCTTCCCACTCTCTCTTGTATATTCATCATCGTACCAACTTAACCAATTTGGCTTTAAAACGCTTTGGTAACTCAGGAACAATGAGAGGTCACATGAGGAAGCACTGTGAGAAGGGCCTTGGTAGAAGACTGACTTTTAGCACAGCAAGGGAATATGGTTGCAGTTAGTAAAATATCTTTCATTCCTTATCATTTTACTTTCATCAGATGAGGAATTACAGTTGCACTAACTAAATATTGATCCCATATTTTTGCCACAGTTCACAGCTACAAACAAACATTCTCTAACTTAACAGTCAAGCCAAAGTGTGCCTGGTAACACAGACACAATGAAGGCTGACATTTTGCATCTGAAAAATCATGATGGTTATTCAAATGCCTTTGCCATCTCTTTTACTGGCAAGATTTTTTTTTTTT
>VWYO01025307.1:42397-75087 GCA_013400275.1 Rhadina sibilatrix
GTTTTCTGTTTCCCCTCCAGAATATCTAATAAGACCCCTACATCACAATTCGGAACACCAGGAAATCATTACTTTGTAGCACTTTTCAGCATCACTCACGACTGACAAGGGCTTTAGAACCAGCCTCTCCTACCAGTCCAGAGAAGCAGCAGCTTTCATCTCTGTAAATGATTTATCGCCCCCTTACTGTTCCAGAAAGCACCAAGTGTGGCCAGAAGACCCAAGGGCCTAGTTAGCCTGTTAGAAATAGGCTCAAAGGCTGGCTTGCCTCGGGGGCCAGCCTTGGAGCGCCATCCTCCCGCGCCTGCGATGGAGCTCGGGGCGCAGCAGGCAGGCTGGAGGGAGCAGCCAGCGCACGGGAGCCAGGGCTTGGGCAGGTTCCCAGCCCATCTGCTCTCACTCCCAAGGTCCTGCGGGCGACTTGAAGCTCACTGGCAGGCCATGCCGCTTTGCTCTCCAGGGAACAATCAAGTAATTTATTCACTGTCTGGAACCAGAGTGAAAACACTCCCCCTGCACCTTCTCCCTCCAAAGCACACTACAGACTGTCTTGGGCTGTACCAAAAATAAAACCAGAGGTAGAGCTGAAGACAAAGCTCCTAAGGGAAATGTAAATTGCCTGGCCCTGTAAAGAAAACCGCCTCTATCCATATTGAGAGGTGTGTGTCAAATATTTTCACTTAAACTCAAAAATCAAACAACACAGCTGTCCCAAATAATTCCGAGGAGGCAAGAGACATGATCTCTGCAGGGTTATTTTGGGGGGATGACTCAATCCCCATGAGTAGCACAGAAGAGGATGGTGGCTGAATGATTATGTAAGCTTTAAGATAAGTTTCCTCCTGACTGTTAGTGAAGGTACCTGAGGTCTGACATTAATTAAAACCAATGTGATGGTGAAGATAGCACTGACAACCTCATGATATAATCCAAATTTTGTACAGCACTTTGTTCATTTTAGTGGAAGCAGAGAAGAGTCAAAGCTTCCTGAACTGTAGTTCTCAGTGGCTCTACACCTGCCCAGAGGATAGACTTTTAAAGGTGCTCCAAGGATGGCAAGCTTATTCAGTCAAATTGGAAATAAAGAAGAAAAAAATATTTCAAGTAATTGTTCTATTATAAAAGCTATACTGGAGTTGCATATTTTTCTTTCCTCATTTAAACAAGGCAGCCATTTCTAAATATAGAGTCATTATGAACAAGACTAATCTCCATAGCCCCAGAAGCATTTCTACAGCCAGAAAGAAACAATAACATAATTATTTTAATTGCAGTGTCTTTAAGACTTAATCTCTAATAATGTGATAGCCAGCTGTTTCTGTAATCTATCTCACTTAAAGAAATTGAATTGGTCACAAACAGCTGTTCCTAAACAGCACCCACACAATGTGATGGCACATTTTAAGGTCACAATGTGTAAACTATAGAACTGTGATATGTGGATAGCAATTTTTATCTCCCTTTCTCAGGGCAATAGAGATCCAACTGAAGGCAGATAAGGTGTATCCAGTGACTATGTAATTGAGATTAATTCACTTCCTTAATGTAAAATCATTATCTGATAATCTATAAAGTTTTAACATCCAGTGTCTGTACACTGAAGCCAAACAAATTCAAATTAAAAATGAGGCTATATATGTTGAACTCTGAAACTATCATCTTATCAAGAGTGCAGTACAGTCTTCATTCTAAATCTTGGAAGTAAGATTTGGTGTCCTTCCAGCAGGAGCACTCCTTACTGATCTGCCATTACTTGTTTGATGCAGGAATTATTGGGTAAACATGTCAGGCTGAAGCAAAACAAAACACTCAATGGTGATTCTTGCAGTTCTTAAAATGTCTGAAAAAAGCATCATTATGCTAGTATATAGATATGGTATATTAAAAAAATAATGTCTATTTAATGGGGAAATACTTAATAATAATTTTTATTCCTTAGAAACAGAGACCTTACTTTACACTGATTTGTGGACACTTAAGTAACAGCAGACATTCTTCCCTTAAGAGAAATTGCATACCATAAATCAATCCTTTACAGACTGAAAAGCTGACTGCATTTCATATCTGACATCTATTCCAGTTTCAGACTAGCAAGTGTAGTGTGCCCAAAATTTTCACTAAGGCCAACAAAAATGAAGGGTGTTTCAGTGAAATCTACATTTTCACAGATCCTGAATCACATTCTGATCATTGATTTAGATTATCTGAAGTGTTGCAGATCTTGGGTCTTCCAATCTGTAATGATTTAGGCTGGGAGAGAGTTAATTTTCTACCCAGTGGCTGCTATGGGGCCATGTTTTGTATTTGTGCTGAAAACAGTGGTGCTAAGACAGAGATGTTTTTGTTGCTGCTGAGAAGCCCTTGCACAGCCTCAAGATCTTTTCTACTGTTTTCACTGCCCCACCATTGTGGAGGAAGGAAGTGCACAAAGATTGAGTCCAGTCCTACAAAAAAAAAAAACAAAACACAAAAACAACCCACTAAATAAACAAAGAAAAAACCATCCAAACAAAACAAACCCAAACGGAAATGGGATAAATTCATAAATTCATTAAAACAAAAATTTTCATAAATATGTAGATTACCATGGCTGTTGTTTATACAGTGGCAAGTGCTGTGAAAACATTTTCCAGACAGGAACAAATATGATGCAAAACCACTAACTGACTAAGAAAACTGGTTCAATGATACAAAGTACATGTATATTAGGAACTTTAAAAAAATAAGGAAAAAAAAAAACTAATATAAAAGGTTTGCTTATATTTTATCACGATATAAAGCCTGCCAGAACTGTGGACAGGTCTCAGTATGTGCACTTAATATCTGCATTTCTTCCCTTTCTTCCTTTTTCTATTCATAGCACATAGTTTATTAGACAGACTTCACATACACTGTCTACATATTGGAATTTGGTCTATTACCACAACGGATGCCTTAAGTAAGCCAAGTAGAATTTCTGTTTAACCAAATGGATAAAAACATATTTTCTCTTCATCCTTAATTTATCATGCAGGTTGCCAGAAACTATACAACTGAGCAAATACTTGTTTCAGGAACTTCACAAATATTTACAAAGGCATATTTCACCCTTGAAATTCAATTAAAAAAACCAAAACAAAACAAACAACAACAACAAAAAAACCTCCTGTTAATAGCTGTACCAGGATATCTATCTATAACAACTCTACATCTGTTCTATCTATAACACCTACTCTAAAAATATTTTGATAAATTACTCTCTTCTATAAACATAAGTTTAAGGAATCAATGAATTTGTTCCACCTAATGTAATCTGTAAAACAGATAAAATGTTTAATTTACCAGGAAATCTATTAATAGCAGAGATGTTCATTTAGCAATACTTATTTATTACAAAGGATCTGAACATTGAAAATCCATCACTACCCTAAGAAAACTGAATGTGCACAATCCCTGTGAAGGTGAATAGGAGCCCTTGGACAGAGAAATATCCCTGAAGTTGTACTTTGGAACACAGTTCTGAGAAACAGAGACAATAAAAGGTGATGAAGCAAAAGTCTGATATCAGAAGAACTTCCATAGTGTGGTCAATCTTGGGACAGCACATTAATGTTTGCTATTTTCAGCTCAGAAATGAAAGAGCATTTTATCTTGGAATCCATCATCAGAATGGTATGAGCAGTAGCATACGACAGTGTTATCAACAAAAAAAGTATTATTTATTTGAAATGAAAACAAACTGGACTGTGAAAAAATACATAGCCAAAATTTCATTAATTCATATGCACATTTTAAATGATTCTGTGCACACAAAAAATATGCACAGAATCGTTTTTCACTGGTGCGGTAAGACCTGTACATTTATGTTGCCACCAAAAGGACAGTTTCAGCACAGTGTTTTTTCCTCCTTATGGAAACAAAGCACATAATCGTACCTACAAGTGCTGAATAATGAAAGGATATATTCCACTTTTTTCATACTGATATAAATTGAAATATTAAACAGCTATGGAACTGGCAGCACAAGAGCATTAAAGAAAGCCTGCAAAAGCTGAAAATGAAGCCAAGAGAAAATTGAACTGAGGTACTGAAAGTATTTCTCATTTTGCAATGAGAAATGAGAGCCTTCAAGATACGTCTTCATGGTCCTATATTCTGAGAGACTCACCATTACTTAGAGGTAAGGATAACCCAACAGGCAGTGAGCAGCAGGCATTTTACTAGCTCCGTGTCACCTTCATATAAACCCAGAGACAGAGGCAAAGTCCCAGAAATAGGATTAATATCTCTAAAGCCAAAATGAGTTTTGGCAGTTTTTATACTAATTGATGGCTTGGAACACAAACATAGCTACTATAAACAGGATTTACCACATTGCTTGCGAAAGACAGACACAGTATAATTCTTTCTTCAGTGTTTGTTTAGCACTTACCAAGAACAAACTTTTGACATAATATGGTAAGTGAAACAGAGAAAAAGAATGAAAAGGAGAGCTGAAAATTGTGACAAGCAAGTGGTTAAATATTTTAAAGCGAAAATGGAATTTGGACAGTACCACCTGTCTAACTTCAGGCACATATGGAAGATGAGACAAAAGCAAAGCAGAGAGAAGAATCACAGACCCATAGACTAGCTTGGGTTGGAAGAGACCTTAAAGATACTCTAGTTCCAGCCTCCCCACAATGGGAAAGGATATCTCCCATTAGAGCACATTGCTCAGAGCCTCATCCAGCCTCACCTTGAACACTTCCAGGGATGATTTTTGTTCCACAACTTCTCTGGACAACCTGCTACAGTTCCTCACCCTCACAGAGAAGAATTTTTCCTAATATCTAATCTAAACCCACCTTTTCAGTTTGAAGCCATACCCCCTTTGTCCTGTCACCACATGCCCTTGNTTAGACTTATGTATATTCAAGTTCCTCAGGTAGTATGAACCTGATTTTTATTTACAGTGAAAGGGACTTTGCTCCCCAAGCCCCCATCCTGCTGTCCTATGCACTCAAGAAGTCTGGAAAGAGATGTTGCCATTGAAGACTGAGGCAAAAAAGTCATTGGTACCTCAGACTTCTCCTTTCATTGTTATCACTTTTCCAGTATTGTTTATTGGGGTACACCTTCTCTGACTGGTTGACATATCTGCAGAAGCCCTTGTTAATTTTTGCATCCCTTGCCAGGTTCAGTNGATCGTCACAACTTCACAAATATTATGGAGGGTGGCTTGGCAACCTTTATCAGCCAATTTCCCTAGGGTTCTGGGATACATCTCATTGGGTCCCTTAGACTTTTGTGTATTCAAGTTCCTCAGGTAGTATGAACCTGATTTTTATTTACAGTGAAAGGGACTTTGCTCCCCAAGCCCCCATCCTGCTGTCCTATGCACTCAAGAAGTCTGGAAAGAGATGTTGCCATTGAAGACTGAGGCAAAAAAGTCATTGGTACCTCAGACTTCTCCTTTCATTGTTATCACTTTTCCAATATTGTTTATTGGGGTACACCTTCTCTGACTGGTTGACATATCTGTAGAAGCCCTTGTTAATTTTTGCATCCCTTGCCAGGTTCAGTTCTGGCTTTGCCTTGGCCTTCCTCATCCCTACAGAGCTGAACTTCATTTCTAAACTCTTCCCAAGTTACCTGTCCTAGTTTACACTGCCTAGGCATTTTCTTCTTTCCCTTTAGTCTGACCAGCAGTTCCCTACTCACTAGTCTCTTGCCTTCCTTGCCCTATTTCTCTCTTCATTTCTGTAGACCAACTAAAAGATAGATCCTTCTGCCAAGACATTAATCTTGGGGCATTTTCAGGTTTGGCATGGATTTTACAGCCTATTTTTATCTTGCATTACCATCAATGATTGTAGAGAATGTGAAAGAGAATTAATATAACAGAGTCCTGCAATCCTCTTTGGGGTAGGGTAGTGAGCAATGCCAGGCTCATAGGAAAACAACTGAAATAAAACCTTGAGGAGCTATGAACACTCCCCTGGATTAAAAATCTGACAGATTAAGAATGTGAAGTGTAGGAAGCAAATGCAGTTGTTAAACCCTGAAGAGAACAACTTTTCTTGAGCCATTCTCCAAACCACTCTTTAATTACCTGAAGGGGGAATAATTCTTTTATAAAACTTGCTTGTTGAGAGAATGGAAACTAACAGGCATGTTCTGTACCTCCTAGACAGCTTGATCTCCCTTAACTAATAAATGTGTAATTCCCTTTGACAATATCCCTATAGCTCTGAGTGACGTGCCATATATGAGTCCATTCTATAATTTCACGATGCTTACAAAGGCAGACAACAAACCTGACAAGGCAGAACAATAACTTGAAGCTGTCTGAAGCCAGGTCATAATGAATAAAAGTAAACAGGTTAAAAAATAATCTTTAAAAGCTTCATTAAAAACCTGTATCCTTTCAGGATATATATATATTTAAAGACCCTGTATTTAAAAAGAGCAGCCTAGTTATTTTTCAGTTCACAGAATGAGAAATGTAAGTGCAGATGATGTAAGTCTAGTTAAACCACATTATGTACATTTCAGATTACAAGTATTCCTTTCTAGCACAGACTGACAGTTTCTCCTACCTGCAGTGTGTGACCTGCACAAAACCAAATCAGGATATTCAATTACTTACGTCAGGTCCAAGGATAATGAGCTTTTAGTACAATTCTGTTCCATAAAATTTCATTAGTTACTGAGGTCATATTGATCTGTAATTAGATAATGTTTTCCCACATTTTATGGAGATTCTGCAGCCTCACTCAGGCTCTACCAACAAAGCGAACAATCTTCATTCTCTACAGGCAGATACAGTCAAGAAAACACAAAGGATTCAAGATAAAACAAACAAGAAAAACCCAAGCAGGAAAAAACTACCAACCAAACAAAAATTAAAAAACTCAAAATCTTCTCCAAACTATTAAAGTAGAGAAAAGAAACTGAAATTTTGATAAAATGCCTCCTCCTCCCATCACCAAACCTCTTATTGGTCTGGCAGGAAAATATGGGAACCTGCCTGTTCTATAACACTAAGGACAAATGTTGCCTAAGCCTATTTTATGGCAAAATTGCACTGCCCTGGCCATTCTCAACATGGAAGCTCTATCATTTCCTCTGCACTGTTTTCCTTCCTAGAATGAAATACATGGTTCCAACGGTACTGTCTAGTACAACCTCTTGTTTTTAAGAAGAAATGATGCTTGAGTAGATTATAAGAAGGCAATTATAGGAAAGGGCAGATGGTAGACACAGGCAGCAGCTGCCACTACCAGCAAAAATTGTAGGGCAAGAGCACTTCTAGCAAGAACCCTGGTCATTGCTAGAAATGGGTTTGGGGTGTAGTTTTTTCTGTATGCCCTTGAAAGGAGTGAATATTGGACAGCACGGAACAACAGATATTTTAGCCTATTTTTCCCAGAACAGAACAGAAATCAACTCCACGGAAAGAAGTTATTTGTTAATCACAAAGTGAAAGAAAAGTGCCTCTCACAACAGAGGGCTGCACCTGACCACTAAAAAATTCCAACCAAGAGGCAAAGGATCAACTCCTTTCCTCCTGAGATGCCTGGGAATTATGACAATGAACTTGTGGAGTACATATTCCAGATGAAACTGAAACAACAGATACACGTCTCAGATTCCAGCAGGACAACCTGATTTGTTTAAGGAGGAGTTAGGCAAAGGCCACTGAAAACATTCATGCTCAGTGACATGCAACGTGTCTGTTCATACAACTTTAAGCTGGTTACCAAATTAATTGGGTTATAAAACTTGAAGGAAGCTAGATTCAGTAACAAGATGCCTAAAGGAATAACAAGGTAGCCAGAGCACAGACATAAATGTCTTGTATTCCTTACACACTTATCTCAGCTGTGTAATTTCTATGCCAAAGTGTGCTTTAACTCTCTTTGAGTACATCATGATAACAGCAAACAACTGAGCTGGTGCCCTCCTTTCCCACGAGGTGTTCAGGGGGCTGAACAATTCATATGCCTTATAGTTAAAAACAACACACTACCAAAACAAAGCAACTAATGAAATATTAAAGCACCAAAGCAAGCCTGACCATAAGCAGAGACAATGAGGCACAAGGGTGTTTTTATCCGTTCTTTCTCAGAGAAGGTAATGGACCAGTTTTAACCAATATTGTTCTAAGGCCTATCCTATGTAATGGGATTGTATACACACTCTGATTATTTTTTCTCACTTGTGTAGATTGCCTTTTTGTTCGGATAAATCCACCAGATCTTTAGCACTGGTCTCTTGTAAATGACAACATCCGTAAAAATAAAAAGGAGAGTGGAAGAAGAAAAATGACATAGCTCCTTGCTCGAAAAAATGTAAACAAAACCACCATCAGACTATTCATGCACAGCCCTCCTATATGAAAAGGAAAATAGTTCCTTAAATTTGTCAGGTCTTTTAGTGCAACAAGATCTCAATTGGGGATCCATGGCTATAGCTACTGTATAATAGAATCAGTATTAAATTATATCAGTAAATAACAGGTGTTCCAGCACCAAAGGAGTATTGTTATATTGAAAGGAATGAAAAAAAGCAACAAAATGGTATTAAAGATACATTCATGTTATCTCCCAAGATTAAATTTAATTAGTAATTAAACTCCCAAATCATAAATTAAAGCCACATTAGATTAAATGAAGACATAATCGCAGAGATCTCTAAATCCTCAAAACCCTCTAAAAATCCTTTAAGTCTAAGGGCTTAAGTCAATAACTTACAAAGTTAAGGTTTCTATTTGGTATTTTTACCTTTGGATCTTTCATGCCGTAGAAGTCTATTAGTGACTTTGCTGCATTTTCATCTTATTACGTGTGATTAGCTGCTGCCAGGGATAGAACATTCTTCTAAATGGAACCTTAGCACTAATATTCTTGAGATAAAAAATGATCAAATATATTCAGGGAGTAATTAATTAAGAATGTAATCATGCATGTACCACATAGGCCTATGGTATATATAGCCACTAAGAATTGTGGTTGTTTATTCCTTCAGTTTTTAAGTGTATAAATTGCATTTAAATTTCTCTTTTAGTAAGTTATGAAACTGTATGCAAACTTTTCCTGGTTTTGAAGGTGGCTTGCTTTTTGGTTGTTTTGTTTTTTGGTGGTTTTTTTTTTGGTCTTGTTTATTTCAAAATAACTGTAATTAAGAAACTGTGAATTCAACAGAATGAAGATACTGTCTTCAAATATCTCTGCATCTCTTTTGAATATGGAAAAAATATAGACTTTTTAAAAATATCACAGTATTTTCTCATTCAAATATATGGAAGCACATAACAATCAGTTATCTTTGTATTTAAAATACAAATATGAAGTGAATCATTCTTGCTTTGTTTGAGATGAGGTAAAGAGAATGGTCTAAGAAACAGAGAGATGTATAGCTTAATAGTTTACTCAATGGTTATGAGACAGAGCCTGTGACTTTGAATTATTTTACCCAGTGTATGCATTTCAATGCCTTATTGTGTCTGTGTAAGAGTGAATTATTACATATTACTTCTAGAAAGTTTGATTTGATTTAGAAACATTGTTTCTGGGAAAGTAGTACTATTTTTTTTTTCCTAAATATATAAAAAAGGTAAATGTCTCTGTAGCAAGCACAGTGAGATAGCAGGTCTCTCAAAATTATCTATCTTTATTCAAGATACCACCTGTCGACCATTTTAAAATACATTGATTATAAAACAATCTCTGTTTTGGGTTTTTGTTTTGTTTTTTCATACATATAATTGATCTCCATTACTTTTTCTTTTCTCCCATATACTTACAAAACTCATGTAAAAAGAAAAAAAAACCCTTGTGTATTATACTCAGCAAGACCCTGCTACACTCCACAGACAGCAATCATAGCTATCCACAAGATTACTGTGAATTGTCAGAAAGCAAAACAGATAAATTCTGAAAATGTTGTGGGTTGATTTCCCAAACTTCATAAAATAGACTCACTGTGCAGCCCAAGTATCACAGAAAAATAATTGGAAAAGCAACATGGGGTTAAGTTATCATCACTGAGTATGAAAGCAATGCAATAACATCCTTCCCTGTGTCTAATCCAGAAATCCACATCCATCACTGAAATCCATACAAATCAGACTTAGCTACAGAAACAGAGTTCAGAAGTAACTGGAGACAGTTCCAGATAAGGCAGCTGTACCTATTTTGACTGCCATTCCTACTGAATGGTGACCTCAAAGATTGCTGGTTTGAAATACTTGTGGTAACAATAAGTAATAGATGCCACAGAGGGAAAATATTAAGTTGATTTAACAGACCAGAAGAAACTTTATTTTTGACTATCCATCTCTTTCAAAGATGGAGCATTTGGTAATGGTACATCTCTACCTCTGGGCAACTAAAGGGCCAGTCCTTGTTTTAGAGGCATAAAGCTGCACTGTGGGATCCAGCCTTTGGTGAAAGTGAAAATCAGAAGAAAGCACAGACCCAAATGCCTATCAAAAGGTACAGATAAAAGCTACTGCTGCACCCCATTCAGACTGCAGGAAATGCATCTGCATGTGTATTCAGAGCAGTAGAAACAACAAGAGCACAATGCTGACTACATAAACATCTCATTCATCTTAGCTCCACTGACTTGCCTGACAACAGTAGGGGATGAAAACGCTCCAGAAGTTTATCTCAAACATTGTCTAGTTTTTTCACAGTGGGATTGCTTCTAATTCTAAATGTTGTCAGATTATTACTCTCCTGCCCATAATAAACACATTTCCTTTTGGAATCTATATACTTCACTGCTGTTGTGGATTTCAAATGTCCCTAGTTCTTTGGGATCCCACATGTTCGCTGTGCATTCCACAACAATCTTATTATACCATAAAAGATGGGCTAAAAATACTGTGTACACATAAACTGTGGTGCAGAAGCACTCCACAGAGTATAAAGTAACCCTGGTTACCTGCATTGCATCTTTTAGCTCCTTCCCTGCTTTATGCATACAAGTCTTCAAAGGGAATCATAACACATGAGAAAAACACAGCACATACCTGGAACTTCTCCCAACACACAGCTATGTAATAACACACAGGGGTGTATCCCAATGTATGAGAGATGGGTACTACTACTAGGTATAGCAATTTAGACATGGGAACAATGAAATCCTGGTGGGTTTATGTGCATATCTAAGTCTACAAGTAATTTTCTAGGACAGCATCTTTTTGGACTAGGAGGTATAGCAAAAATAAGCTGCCAACTGCTTCTCCTCTATTCTGAAGGGTCAGGGATTATTCTTAACTTCTACTTTAATGTCTGATCCAAGAATTAAGCTACTGTTCAGCCTATCTCTTAGAGTTTGGGAGATTTTCAACTATATTAAGGTGATAAAAGATCTGTTTGGTGGGTTTTTTGGGTTTTGTTTTTGCCTCTTTTTTTTTGTTTGTTTTGGTTTGGGGTTGTTGGTTTTTGTTGTTGTTGTTGTTTTGGGTTTGTTTTTTTTTTTCCCTCCATATAGTATTATGTCCTGATAATGGCAGACTTATCGAAACAAACAAAGAAGCATTTTGAATAGGGAATATAATTAATGATTGAACATTCTGCTATATTATGATAGATTCAGAGCTAGCCCTGAAAATCCTCCCAGCATTTTTCTTACTTGTATGAAAATAAGAGGGGAAAATACTGCTGAATTAGATCACTGTTAAGATGTGTGTTTCTGGAAGCCAAGCTTTGCAAAGTTCCCAGCACTGAAGAAGGAATGCAGGCTGCCTAATCCAGAAAGATTGGTCACCCGGACCTAAAGTCTCATAATGCAGATGTATCCCAGGTTTTTTCCCCCTATGATTATAAACAAAGAAAACCAACCAACCAAGTACACTCTAGGTTCTGCAGAACAGGAGCAATGAAAAAGAGCTAGTGTGTTGTTATTTCTATTGTGGTTTTCACCTAGAATACAATACTACACTAATGTACAGAAGACTGAAAAACAGACTCTGACTGTTCATTTACTATTTCAGTTTTCTCTTCTGTTGATTTCCCTGCTTGTAAAAGGAGATTGTGCTTTTTAATTTTTTTGTTTTTAACCGAAAAGGTTTTTTATTTTTTTGTTTTTAACCAAAAAGGTGAATATCTCCTACTACCTGTCATGTCCCATGAACAGTGAATATTACACAGATCAAAGAAAGTATTTGACAGACAAAGTGTTGGGCTTTTTCTTAAGAATTACCCACAAATAATAAATGGGCAGTGGAGCTAGCTGACTGTTGAGATGCTGAAATATTGAGAGCATTTCAAGCAAAAAAAGAAATGAGATGACAGCATATAGAGACATTGATTTCTATACAATACAAGTCTCCACAATTACTTTTACTAGCAGGTTGCTAATAAAAATATTTTGACTATTTTACTGTATCTCCTTCCCTGTGACAAGTAACTCATTACTAAAGACTATGAGCTGGAAGCACCTTCTTCCACATTGTATTAGGCAAACTTGTTTGTAAATACTGCCTTCTGTCCTGGTCAAAAGACATTGCATTTATTTTCTCTGAAGAAGCATGAATTCACATTATCAAGATCTCCAAGGGCAGAGTTCTCCAAGAACATCAAAAAGGACTAGACTTCCAATGCACTGTCCTTCAAGGTTGCTCAGGCAGTATCTGTATGATGAATACCAGGTTCTGGTGACATGGGGCCATGCTTGCTTGAATTACATGACTGCCGGTTTAATAAAACAACATGATTATCCCACATTTTTAAGAACAGAAAGATCACCATCTTCAGAAGGAATGATCTGCTAAGACAGGTTTCATAACATGCTGAGAAATCCCCCTCCTCACAAGATTCTTTAAAAAGCAGAGAAAAAAACCCCACAATAATTTACACATCAGCTGAGAAGGGATGGGGGGAAGGCAGTGCATCCAAAACACAGACAAAACACAGGAGTAGTACACATTCTGAAGTGTGTTAATACCACTTTGTAAGTTAATTCTCCTTTCTCTTCATTCTATCCTATTTGATTCCCCAGCTTTTCTTCAGCATTTAATAGTCCATGGTTTCAATATTATCCATTGGCATTACTTTGGTAATTCCAGTTCAAGAGCAACAATGAAAAAAATAGAGGTCACTAAATGTTCTCCACAAAAGTGGAAGGCCTCCAAGATGAGTTAAGCATTGAAAAACGACATAATAAATGTTATGTTTATATGTTTATATAAATGGTTAAAGTATTTTTGGCTTATTCAGCCTATAGAAGAGATGGCTTCTAATACTTCTAATACTTAAAAGGCAGTTAATAGTGCAGATGAACTGCACTATATATAAGAATCAACAATGACAACCAGAAGCCAGAGGCAGAAACAGAAACAGTGGAAATACCAACCTCACATAATAGTAATAAAAAGATACACCCCACACTGGGAGGACCACTGTTTTATGGAAACTTTCCTGTCCAGCCATCCAGGAGACACTCTGGCAGTCACACTCAGAACCACCTAAGCTGGGATCAAGGTCCCCTTCACACTGGGCAGCTCCAGTGGCCTGACAGGTGCCCTGCTTGGCTCCCTACACACCCCACACTCACACATTCAGACGAGGTTTTCCAAAGTAGAGTTTCAGTTATCTGGATGCTTAAAATACTTTAATCATGGTGCAATAACAAAATAACAACTCAAGCTGGGTGCCTCAACAAAGGAAATCCCGGGCTTTTATAATCTCACAATATAAGCACACCAAAGGCTGGAGCCATCAGCTCCTGCCGTGTTCCCGGAGTACATGAACCCCTGGCTGGGCCACAAACCCCTGTGCCCTTTGTTCTGCAAAGGGTTGGCACTTCATGGCCTCTGGCCTGGGGCTCTCAACACCCAGAGCTCAACCTGCAGCTCTCACCACAGCTGCTCTCAGAGATACCAGCACAGAATGTATTCCTCAACAACTGAACATTGGAAACAGGCTGCCAGATGAGCAGTGCAATCTGCCTCACTGGAAATATTCAAGACTCAGCTTGACAAGGCTGTTGATAGACTAATCTTAAGCCCTGCTTTCAACAGAAAGTTGAACCATATGATCTTCAGAGCTGTCTTCCCACCTAGACTTTTCTCATTATTCCATACAGCTAAAATACTGAATTTTATGATACATGATTCTTCCTTTAAAAAATGACTCCAAGAAACCTGTCATACTCCTTAGCCCTTTTTAATTTTATTTACATTCCACAAAACTCTATTTTCCACTCTTTTGAACAGTTAGAAGTTACAAATCAATTAGACTATATGAAATAGTAATGCATGCAGTACACATATATACTTATAGACACTCTTAATTTTGGCACTAAACTAAAAAACATATTTTCTCTAAGGGACGTCCCACTGTGTCCAAGTTTCCTGAACAACTCATCATGCCTCCCTAACTTGGCACCAGCAGGTTTCACCACATTGCTTTGATCAGTTATAGCAGCTGTCCCCTGCATGCTCTGTTTCATTTGTGCTGGGGACAGACCTGCAAGGAGAAGCCCTACCAAGCACAGGACCAGCAATGGAAGTTTCAGTATCTCCTCTCAGACCTTGAACAGTGAATAGCTTCCAGTATGCATGAAAGTGAAGGATCAGAAACACAGAAGAAAACAAGGGGGAGATGTAGCCTAAGGGATGTGATGGAGTACAGAGCCAGCCATCCCCATCTGTCAGTGCTCATCAAGGACAATACGAGGACTCCAGGCAAAGTTGAGGAACCACAACTATACCCTCATCCAGCTCCTGCCCTGTTATTTTACAAATGACACCACAGAATCTGAAATCATTCACAGCATAACAGCCATTAAATAGCATCTCAACTGTACTATCTAGTATGGCCACTTTGTATTAAACCTTTCAGCACAGTGATTCAGAGTAAAAGTTATTACAGGATTTGTATAATTCTCAAATTACTCAAAAGAGTAAAATTTCTCCACTTGGAAATAGGCAAGAAAGAACCAGGAAAAAAGCAATTATTCTCACAAATGTCCTATGATATTACAAAGTACCCACAAAAACAACATTTTGTGGGGCATTAACCAATTTAAAATTCACACATAATCATCTCCGTACAAACTATTTTTAAAGGGCAAATACAGTGACACAGTTCTGTAATTCTAAATAAAAATGTCATTAGCTAAATTTTTAAAAAAAGAAATTTAAACATCAAACAACTATTTTAAGAATGACACGATTATGGAAGCTGAACTATGTTTATGTGACTTTAATGTTTTACAACTGTACCTCATGCCTATGGCACTAATAACTTTCAAAACACAATACTACATTGCAGTGACTTGAAGCAATGACTTGCTGCAATAGGTCCATTTCAGAGAAAAAATCCCAAACCAAGACTTCTTGCTTGATAAAGAAACATGCATGACTTTGTAAGAGTGCAAAGAGAAAATCAAGCCCTTTTTCTTCCCCTCACACATACACAAAAGACATAAACCACAAATTTTCAACTGCAAACAGTATTCCTGTTATAACAACTCAGAATAGGCAGTTCTCAACATACTCCAGTGCAGCATGGTAAACATATTTACAGAAACTGAACCTGTTTGTAAAGTAATTGTGAAAGATTTTATGTGCAGTTTACAATTGCAACTCAGAGTATTTTTTTTAATGCATGTATTAGTGAGATGTGCAAGGCAGACCTGGTTGAAAACAAATCATGAGAGAAATTCACAGCTGAGCAAATGAATTAGCTATTAATTACCTCAAGGAAAAATACACAGGAAAAACAAAACTATTTTAAAAGATCAAATAGAACTGAATATAAAGTCTGCCACCCAGAAATGTTATTTCCATTTTAAAAGACAAATCTATTAAATATTATCAAACTTTGCTAGGAGAAACTGTAAAACCTTCCAAAATGTGCAAATGTGTTTCATGTAGCCTCTTCATGTAGCCTCTCAAACTTGGATGGGTATTGTGTTGAATGCATGTCGTAAAAGTGATTTTTTTATTTGACAGCAGATGATCAGTTAAACTTACAGACAGGAGGAATTATGCATTTTTAGTAAATATTGCTGCAATACCTTGACAGATGTATAGTAGCTATTTTTATATATTTGTATGCTGAATGCAAATTAACAACACTTCAAATATACATACATATAAACACAAAATCTCAGCAATGGAACAAATTTCCAAGTTCTTCACTCTTTTTTTCCTGCTCAATAGCTCTTTTAAATTATTTATTGATATATTCTAGTATACTTCCATTAAAGCTTTTTCCTATTACGTATCAGTAAAACTCATCACATGGTAAAAGAAATCATAGCACAGTACAGATAATATTTTCCTATCAGAAGTAAGAGGTGTTTGCATGAGTTCCTGAAAAGTGGAACTTTATTTACTACATCTCCCATGACAGAATCAACACTTAGCTCTGAGAAACCCAGCAACAGTTAGAATCAGAATCACTAAGGTCGGGAAAGACCCTGAAGATCATAGAGTCCAACTATAAGCCTAATAGCACTGTTTTCACCATTAAACCAGACCTCCATGTGCCATATCCACATGCCTTCTGAATACATCCATGGATGGTGATTCCACTTCCCTGGGCAGCCTGTTCTAATGCTTCACAAACCTCTTGGTGCAGAAACTTTTCCTAATATCTGAACTCCCCTGGTGCAACGGGCCATTTAATCTCATCCTATCATTTGCTACACAGGAAACCAACCCTCACCTAGCTACAGCTTCTTTTCAGGCAGTTGTAGAGGGCGACAAGGTCACCCCTGAGTCTCCTTCTCTCCAGGCTAAACAACCCGTTTCCCCAGCTGCTGTTCATCAGATTTGTGCTCCAGACCCTCTGCCAGCTCTGTTGCCCTTCTCTGGACATGCTCCAGCCTCTCAGTGTCCCTCTTGCAGTGAGGGGCCCAGAACTGAACACAGGATTCCAGGTGTGACCCCACCAGTGCCAAGTACAGAGGGACAATCACTGTCCTGGTCCTGCTGGCCACACCAGGGGCTGATAAAGGCCAGGATGCCATTGGCCTTCTTGGCCACCTGGGCACAAGGCTGGCTCATGTTCTGCTGCTGTTGACCAGCATACCCAGGTCCTTTTCTGCTAGGAAGCTTTCCAACCACTCTGTTCCAATCCTATTGTGCTGCACAGGGTTATTGTGACCCAACAACAGGACCCGGCACCTCACAGTTGACAGACAAATTCTGGTAGTGAAGTCCCCCTTCCAAATTTTCTAATCATCACTTAGCAACATGAAGTGATTAGCACATCAACATCTGTCTGTCACAAGGTGGTTTTCTGCAGTGTACATCTGCATTGGCTGTACACACACCACTAATTAATCACTTGTTAGCAATTATGTTTGAATAATCCTTCCTGTATTTATGAAATAATCTCTAAAAGTTTTTATTGTGGTTTTCAAGATGTATGCTTCTGCTCTTTAATGCTGTTTCTCTCTGAAAAGTGTGCATCAATATTTGGTTTTACTCAGTTCTAGCACCTAACTATTTTGAACATTTTTTTTTCTCCATAATAAACACATGGCTTTTTTTTTTTCCCTTAAACAAGTCCGCAGTACTAAAGGCTATATGTAAAAACTTCCTGCATGATCAATGAGAAAACCTGAATGTTGGTTACAAGCTAGCTTTAGGCAAGTGACTTTGGATAATGTTTTTCTTCACCACAGACCACCACCCCCATCCTGTTATATTGGCCTTAAAGCTCTTTGACCAGATCCTCTGCTAACACTTAATAAAAAAGATTTGCACAGCAGATCTAATTCCTGCAATATTGGCAGTGTATTTCCATACAGAACCTCTTGGTACCAGTTTATAAAATGAAGTGCTACGTGCACTCCTAAATCACGAATTTGCAAATTACATAGGGTATTTATGTATGGAAAGATATATTGGCTAGGTTTAATTCACTGAATCTTCACCAATCTTTGGAATTATTTCTTAATGTGCACTTGATATTACAGTGATTATATAAGATAGGTTTTCTTCAGTATTCTTTTCAATTGTGTTTGTTTTCAACACTTTCCACAGTTTTTTTCTCATTAGCTTTGCACCTCGTTGTCAGATCAATTAATCTGCATAAGAAATGGTAAGATCTCGCTTGCTTATTTTAAACTAAATGGCTTTTACAGTTATATATGAATTTGTACCCTTGAAATCTACTATTGAAAAGACTACTATCCCATCGACCACTGTGTTGGAAGGAGAACAGGTTCCCTCTAAAATGCTGCGGAACTCAAGATTTAAACCTGCTTAAAGTGAGATCTTGTTTATGTGTTTTACACAAAAAAACCCCAGCTATTTCTAAGGCTAAAAACAGGCATTTAAACACTCAGTTAAACCAAAAGAATACAGTAACATTTCAATCCAGTGTGTCATCGCAAATGAAGACTGTTTTTACTACAGAGTATTGTAGCACAAGATGTGTAAGAGGGCTAATGATTAATACCTAAAAGTATTCTTCCTGCGATAATGCTGTTCCATCCCATTAGCAGGATCATTACTCATGAAACCAACTCATCCTCAGGAAACATTCTACAGCAAACTACAAACTACTCATGTGCTTTTGACCTCAGTGGATGATTGTAATTGATTGCTGATGTGCTGATAATTCCTAGGCAGCAATGTGCCTATTGTATGATAGCTTTTGAGTTGCTGTTTCACGAAGCTTAAACAGAAACTCAAATTTTGGTATCAGATGTCTATTAAACTAGTTAGATAATTTCTTCCATGACACTTTAAAACTCCTGCAGTTTCTGAAACCCTCGTGTGCCCTACAAAACTGGAGGTCTGAGGCCCCTTCCTTCTTTTCAGACCCTAACCCATGATGTGCTTCACTTATCTTCCAAGAAAAAAAAAATATATATATTTTTGGTGTGCTTTCTAAATTCTGATTTTTTTTTCTGAGATTACTTGCAAAAAAAACAGATCTCCAGACTTTCGAAGAACTGATTATTGGGGGATTTATTCATATGACTAATAATTGAGAAAAAAAGGAACAGGATGAAAACAAACACATAATTCTTATCCATTTTTATTTGTTTACATTGCAGTAGCATGTATGAGTACGTGCCATGCACTACAACCATGTTTCAGGCACTTTACAAAACACATACAAGATGCATAAAACTTGTCTCCAAACAATTTAATAATGTCTATGTTTCATTCCTGTTGATATCACTGAACTGTGCACACCCTGCAAATACACCCAGCAGTGAGATTAGATCAAGAGCTAAAAGACTTGATAAATAGCTCATATTAAAAATAAACAAAATATTTCCAAGAAAAAGCAGAAAAAAACTCCAGAAAAAATAATTTTGAAGCTGTTTCAAATTACAGACCATGTATTTTCTATTAGAACAATCTAAAGATTTATAGACTACATAACTTACATTATCATACTCAAATTATACTGAAAACATTTGAAGATTTTTTTCTCTTACAGAATATAATGTTCTCACAGATTCTGGAGATTGCAAAAAGAGTTTTGCTGAAATTTTCGAACAGTATTTCCATTTTTAAACTTTTGAAAATGACATTTTCAGTGAAAGCATTTCTACCTGAAAATATTTAACCAAATTTGATCATCAAAATATAGCTGGCTGAGATATAAAGTCAGTCTAGACACCATATGCACCACTAGCACTGAAGCTACTGAATCAATAAAAACAGTAATATACTTAAATAGGGGCATTATTTAATGCAAATATTTAAATTATTAAAGGTTTATAAATACCACCTACAAAAATTAATTTATGAATGCATAGTTTGGTAGCAAAAAACCAAATACTTGAATTATTAAATTATGAAAAGTTAATGGCTAACTCTGTAAGTTAAATGTTCACCTGGACTACTTCCTAGGCAATCACTGTACATGATGTGGTGTTTCCACAACTCTAGATATCACAAAGAAAACAGGAACATACAAATTTAGAAACACTGTCAACACCTAAAATCATAACACAACACTAATACATGTCAGTAAAATAAAAATGGAAATCCTAAACAGAGTGATGAATAGTTGCTGTAACATTGCCAAAAGACCAGAAGGGAGCTCATACAAGAAGTTTACCAATGTAGGAGTGACTTTGCAAATATTTATTTAATAATTGTATAGGAGAGAACATATACTGATGTCTCTGTTACAGCTCTGAGCATGCCTAGTGAATACTAACTGAGCAGACTTAAATCTGAAATAGGTGGTTAACAAAATGTGTAAATCTACCATTTTAACTTGAAAAGCTTCATCATGGTCTCATGATATCTACCATGGTTATGACTGAGAACCTTGCAAGTATTGTGAATAGGTCATGATAATGATTCACCAAATGAATGCAAATAGTTACTCAGTGTGATTCTAAAGAATGCAATAGGTATGTGAAAAACTTTAATATTACCTTGTGCTTCATCTGTCAGTAACAGTATTATTTTTAATTTATCTTTAGTACGTGTGTTCCCAGATTAAATAAATCAGTGTTTAAAAGGTACTTCCTCTTTTAAAAAGTGCCTTTGTTCTACCTCCCATTTTCTCTAAGGACTCTACAATTTGCAAGATGAACAAGACCAGTTCAAACCACAGAAAAGTGCCAACAAATCAGACCTAGTAACTGCCACAACCTTCTAAACTACCATTTTCATTACAATCACCAACTAATGTTTGACTTGAAGTTTCTTCTACACTTAACAACAAATATGGAATAAACTACTGTACTTGAACGGGTCACTTGAGATCAGTCCAAAGACTAATCCCTTAAAATTGGTTCTCTGTTAAAAATGTAGACTTGAATTCCAGGGAATAAAATCAGTTTTCTCCAGCAGACAGCAAAATAAAGACATTCCCTCAGGCTTCAGTCACCCTCCAGAGGCAGGAAACTTCAAACCTGAAAGTTATGAGGCTACCACAAGTTAACTATGAAGGGCTTCAGTGAAAAGCCTCCAAGCCCACAAGCTACAAGTTACAGCTGTTTGCCAGAGACCTAGAATATGCCAGAAGAAAAAAAACAAAAAACAACCAAAAAAAAAAAAAAAAAAAAAAAAAAAAAAAAAAAAAAAAAAAAAAAAAAAAAAAAAAAAAAAAAAAAAAAAAAAAAAAAAACCAAAAACCAAACAATCCCCAAAACACCAAAAAGTAAATTTTTTTCAGAAAAGCAAATTAAATCAGAAATATGAAAGATACTTACAGCTTATTTTACTGAAACTAATCTCGGATTACAATGCAGAACAAAGCAACACACTGTGCACCTAAAGTATCTTCTCTATTGGAGAGTTTAATGCAGCGTACAACAGAAGCAGGAGAGTTTGAACCTGTATTTTAAACATTGATGGGAAAGCTATTCTTCAGTAGTGACAATATTTAATAAAGAATAAGGCTCAGTGAACCTGAATTGACATAGTTGCTTTCTTATATAAAAGTGAGACCCAAAAACAAGGAAAGCTAGATAACAAACTCTAAGAACGAAACTACAATTCTAAGCCATGAAACAACATAAAAAGGAACTCAAAAATTGTTTCTTAAAATGCAAAGAGCATAGAAATTTGAAAATTATTACTACTACTTGGTACTTGCTGTACAATTCATTATATTTTCATTGACTGGAATAATAACAGGTTAAGTATGTTTAAATATATTTATTGTTACAGCATTTTACTTGTAAATACATATTTTGATACATACCTAAATTGTATTAATAGATACATCTATATAGAGAGACATGCACACACAAACATATCTTTGTTAAGCAAACACATTATTGAACAAAAATTCTAGTATTTAATATTGATCTACAGAAATCTCTCTGTGGCTTCTGCTGCAAATTCTGCTTTTCTGAGACAGTCAATCAAAGACATTAAATACAGATGCCTAACATTATCACAGTAATGTCAATTTCCATTACTCTGATAATGCAGTGTATTGAAGCCACCAGATGTCTACAACCTGTATTGTTGTTCAATTCAGAAATAGAGGAAATATCAAAATATTCTCACCTTTTCCTGTGAAGCACAGCTATAACAAGGTATGTGTATGACTACTATAGCCACAAGATTTTATTCTGTTACATTACTTAAAGTATTTAACATTGAATGGCTTGTAAATAGGGAAATAATATTTTTCTAACTTAAAATCAGTTAAGAAAGTGAGGAACATGGATATCAAATCACTTGTACAAAACTACACTGACAGCTAGTCAACATAATAAAAAAATAAATCTAGATAAACAAAAGGAAAATAAACTATAAATGCAGTAATCTCTATATCATAACTGACTGATCAGAATCTGTAGAGTATATTTCTATCTACTCATAGAACTCCAGCAAATCAGTGTACAAATATAAATAAATTTACATGGGCTTGTAAGGCATACCTTCCCTTATGGAAATGTGGGAGTTAGTATGACATTTTTTTGTTTCTTGGTTGGCTGGGTTATAGGAAAATTGCTCCTGGTGCCTTAAGTGAAAGGAAGAAATGCTCCTCTCCTCCAGTCTCATTTCCTTGAATCCTCCCACTCCAAATCAGTTTTGTCACTCACAACTGGCTTTACAAGTCTTTACAAAACAATTTTTTTCCTCCCTGTCCTCCTACCACACTGATGAACACAACAGTCTAACTTAAACCATCACCACAGGAAGTCAAACTCAACATCTTTAGCAGATACCATTTCAGGTCACTGCAAATGCACTCAGCTACATGCACAATCCTCATGTATAAATGAAATAAAAAGTAACTACAAAAGATACATTATTAATATACCTTTTATTTAATATTGATTAATTATTATTTTTGTTAGTTTAATTAATATTTAATACTAAAATATTTTACAAATGCAGGCTTCTTTGGAGCCTGAGCACAGCCTTTTCATGAACCTATCTTAGCTGAAGATCTCAGTAACAGTTATCAATCAATAATTCAGCAGAGGTTTTTCTCATATTTAAGGCTAAGTATATACCTCAATCTCCAACTGAGCCTGAAAGGACTTTCTTTCGAAAGCCTCACTGAAAACCAAGTAAATTAATTAACCAGAACAGTTTCTTAAAAGAAATGTGTCCTGTAGGCCCACTTGGTAAAAAAGATCTTAGTTTTTAATATTTAACAAAGTTTCCTGTTAAAAATAGTCCATCTTCTAGGACAGGTTCCCAGTCCAAACAGATCTGGCTCCAATAGCAGTTTCAATTAGGTAACAAAACTCTGGTCAGCTGGCACCTCAATCCAACAGAGGTTACTGCTGCTAGCACATGGGGTGGTGGAAGCAGGGCAGGCTGAGTGACCCTGGATACATCTCAGTCTTGCCTAACAGCAGTATTTCAACTTGGGTACTCTAGTCTTGGCCCTGAACTTCTCTAAAGGCAAGAACTTTTTCTACTCATGGCAAAATCTCTGGATAGGCATGAGCACAGACAGGATCTCTGATTTCCTGTTTTTCACCTGTGTATGTAGAACAGAACATTCAAAGAAATTACACTGCTGGGAAATGGTCAGAGGTTTTCTTGCACAGTGAGCCAAGACCATGTGATCTGTAAATTTCTTCATACTTCACCAATAGGTAAAATTATTCTGCTCTGCTTTTTTCTTCCTTATTTCCAGCTGCTAACCTTTACTAAAAATCTCCATAAACTAAAGATATTCCTCAGGAGCCAGCTGCTCCAATTTCCTTGCAATATATTTGCCAAGAAAGGGCAGGTGGCCCAAACATTAGTGTGGATGGAAATGTGATCAACCCTATAAACATTTGGGAACCCTTGTGCCCACAAAATTGAATGAGAATTGTCAGGTATGAGAGGGTACATATCTTATTCCCTAAGACTGGGAGCACATAAAACCTATTAGTTACCCACTGCAAATACATGAAAGGAGGTGGCCCACATGGAGTTTACCAGAGTAACAACATCCTGGGAGAAGGAGACTGAATTTGCTTACATAGCCTAGTCTGATTGGCTGAGCCAATCATATGTTCAAAGAGCTAAAAAATAGTGTGAACCTTGTTCTGTTACACATTAATAGGAAGCAATCTATGTTTGAATTTAAGTTGTCATATACAGTGGGCCTTAGCATGCCCACTATAGGTGAAACACTGAAGAGGAAGCATGGGAAGTCCTTCAGCACCGTGTTTATGACAATATCCTTCCAGCACTCAACATGAACATGCGCACAGCAAGGGTTCCTGCTCGAGATACTATGTGCAAAACACAGGCAGCAAATTTTCAGAGGTAATGAAGTTCAGAGAAGTCAGGGCTTCTGTCATCAGAATATTTCAGGAAATTTAATTTCTCCCTGTAGTAGCACCAGAAATGTCACTGGCATTACAACAGAGTGAGCAATCTACAAGTCAGGTAGACAGAACAGAGTTCTACTTTTTCCCAGTACTAGCAGCAATGCTATCATCTTTTGGCAATCAAATTGAACCTGTCATGCATATATACATGGGTGTTCATGAAAACTTTAAAAAAGTATTGTTTGGAATTTGGGGTTTTTTTTAGTTTTGAGGTTTTGGGGTTTTTTTTATATTGGACTTACTGTTTTCTTGAAAAGATGCATGCATTCAAATTTGAGGGTTAAGCACCTCCCCAAATTAGAATTATCACTATTTAAGGAGACACAGATTGAAACATCTTTCCTAAACTTTAATTATACTGTGCGATTCCTGCAAAGAACCTATTCATAGGCTGACAGATTAGATTGGAACACTGCCTGGTGGGTTTTGCTTGACAAGATGATACCCAGCAATTGGTTACTTAACCAACCCCATCAGTGTGTCCTTCACACTTGCAGGTTTCCATTCTGTCTTTTACTCTTGCTGAAATGTCCAATTGTTTCTGGTGCAATTCTTCTTCAGTTGTATTAAAACCTGACTTGTTTTTAAAACATTTTAAGCTTGCTGTAAGTAGGAATACTTTGATTTTCAAACAGGGAAAAAAAATATGGTTGAGTGTTCTCCCTTTTTGTTCTGTGTTTTTCACCTTATTTATTATTATTACACCCTTTCTAATACAGCATTTATTGATTTATTTTACAGACAATTTGTCAAATCACAGCTGTAATGACATTTACTTTATTGTCATATAAAATCCCTGAACAGTTGTGACAAATGAAATCGCAGTGTGCCATAAAGAAGGGTTTGTTATGGGAGGAACAATCTTTACAGAGGAGGTGAAGAGATACCTTTCTACCTTTCACACTCCAAATTTATCTTCAGGTACCAAACCCTAATCTGGCATGTTGGATCAGTTAAGCAGCACACTTTCGAGAAAACATCAAGAGTATTCACATCACCAAATATTAAGCATACTAAATGCTTAAGCAGGATCATTACAGCCCGTAAGCTTCTTTACAAAAGCAACAGAGAGATTTCTTCAGAGCTTATTAAGGGTGAGTCTAATTTAGGTGCTCTGAATTGCTGCAGAAATCTACACTTACCATACACTGAGTCCAAGAGGAGTCTTGATCTAGACATCTAAATACCCTCTGAAGTCACAGTAAGTAGTGGTATAAGAAACAGGTTATCAAGCTTAATACTATATACACGTTTAATACTATATACAAAAGTGGTATATACACAATATACTTGGGGTAGGAACTGTACAATTTCTCAAAGAACAAATTTAGCTAAGGGATAACCAATAAATTATGTTGTTTCTGAAATAGTAAAACTTTCTCTGCTGCCTGCCCTACCTTATACTGTGGATTAGATTTCCAGCATTCTGAAGTTGTAAAACCCCAAGTACTGTGTTAATGCAATCCTGAAATCACATATAGTCCAGATGGTGCCTAACACAAAATGCCTAAAAAATATGTTTTGGGTTTTGTATTGATAGAATAACTGCATGTATTGTGTATTTTTCTTGATAAGCCAACGAAAAAGGGACTGATAATACTGTTCATTGATTTAACCTTTCAGCCAAGTGACTGGTGCTTGCAACTATTCCTAGCTGATCTCTGGTAATACTTATGGGATCCAAAGCTTACCAGTTACTTACAACACCTGCAAATTTTCAAGTTCCTATTACATTGAAAAGAGGTACTGGCTCTCACAGACATTTTATTTCTGCTTGACTTCATTCTAGCAATAACACTGTAGTTCTCAAAATTACACTCCTTTGTTTCCAAATGGAAAAAGGATGGATGAAAAAGGACTAGGAGAAACTGGGAGCCTATTCTGTATGGGACAGAACTGAACAGTTTCTTAAAAAAAAAAAAACCAACACCATGGGATATTCGTCCATGCTTCTCTAACATGTTGAATAGAAAAATTAACTATAAAATTAGTAAGACAGTTTTATAAAAAAAAAAAAAAATGCATGCTGCAATATGACACAAATGAGTAACACTCTCACGCTGAGATGTCCAAGGCAAAAAAGGGGCAGTTTAATTACAGACCTCGACATTAATAGAATTCCAACAGTGACCATGGATTGGAGGATGAAAATTTTCCTCTCCAACCATACTGGTCAATCCAACAGTCCATCAATTCTCTCCTCCTCCAGAAAGGAACGCAAAACAATCACTATTTACATGAAAAGTGCGTGAGAAACTCCATTACAAAAAATAAACATCAGAAGGCTTAGAAGAACTTTGGAAAAACAGAGCAACTACTGCCGGTCTCTGATGAAGTTGAAAGCAGCCGAAGTCAAATATTAGTCCTTATTGGGAAAAGACAGGAAAAAAACAGTTTTGAATTAAAGAAAAAAAAAAAANTGGGAAAAAAAAGAAAAAAAAAAGTTTTAAATAAAAAAAAAAAAAAAAAAAAAAAAAAAAGAGGTATCTTTACACTAAACATTTTTCTTTTATTTACAACACAAACTACATGAATGAGTAATATAGCATTTTGACTACATCGCTGATAGTTCAAGGGCATGGACAATCCCTTCCACTATATATAAAATACAAATTTATTTATATGAACAAACCTTTTTTTAATTTATTTTAATAGACAATTTGTATAACTCAGCATTTCAGTTATCTGTTGCACCATTAAAATCAAAACCTAATTAACACAGTACAAGTAAGATTCTCCTTTGAGGAAGGGTACGATCAGTAAGCATATACCTCTTTATTGACTACTCATTCCTCAGAGTTTTCTACATCATTAGGCTGTCAAAGCAGCAAATTTATATTCTTTACTGATTAAATTGTAGCTACAGCCACTGAGCAAGATTCTTGCTCTGAACATAATAAAAATCTATCAAAGGAAATCACAGATTGATTTTTATTTGTCAGTCCTATTGAATAATAAGTATCAGTTATCATCTTACTCTCAACAAACATGACAAGAAAAATACTATTCCACCAGGATAATTTTAAAATAACTTTTAAGGCTTTTTAAGACAGTCTGTAAGGCATTTTTTTAATGTTTGATTTATTTCAAAATATTTTTCTGTTTGGGAGAAAATATTTCACTAAACATTTGAAGTATACAACAGATTTTCATATAGAATGGATGAGTCAGAAAAATTTCAGAAATATTTTCAGATTTGATCAAAACACAAAATAATCTTTCACCTGCAGAAATAGAATTTTAAAACCTTACTGAAGAATAAATAACAGTCAATAACCAATAATCGTACAACTCCATCTTATATCTGTATTAATCTTATTAAATTCATTCACTATTTAGACTACTGCCTGCAGAAACATGGAACAAAGTGTTCTCACTTTGTAAGAGTTCACACTTCAAGTCTTCTTACAAAATACTGCAGGTAAATCTTTCGTGACTTAAAAATCTTATTTATCTCTTTGTTGCATCATTGCATAGATGACAGCAAATAAAACAAAAAACACATTTATCTACTTGAATGGTATTTTATCATCATCATCTCTGTACTTTTGGGGAAGGTATCAATGCTGCAGCTTTCCTAAAATATTTTATTTATGTACTATTGAATCATGCAACATAATCCAGTTATAGACTGAAACATTGCAAAAATCTCCTTTCCAAGCATAATCTTGTCAATGGTCTCATGGGTGTTTCATCACGCTTAAATCGCTATGTTTCTCCCTAGAAAAGTACACATTGATTAATGTAAATGCTTCTCTGTAAACTTCTGCTCAATGGATACTCCTTACATTCTGTACCAGCCAAAACATCTCCCTAAAGACTCTCATACTTTCTACATTACAACCCAGCCCTAACATTTTCTGATAGTTAGAAGCACCATATTCCTTAAATATGCAGAAAACATTAGGTTTTGCCTCATCTCTATTTTGGAACACACGTTTCAAACAATATTATGCTCCTTTGAAGTATAATGCACTTTCAAAACAGCTGTGTGCCAAACCAGTAAAGCTATGCTTGAGCATAAAATGCTCATCTTTCAGTAATTTTGCTGTTCTGGAGGGTAGAATGGGATAGGAAGAAGTTGCTGTGTACAAGCTGCAGAGAGCTTCTACATCTTTAAAAGCTCATTTGCAAAGGCAAGAAGAAAAGGAAATGGTTTGAAGATGTAAGTTCTTCAAGTAAATATAGTGATGTACAGAACTATTGCAAAGCATATGAAAAAATGAAGTTAGCAAAAGGGTCAGATTGGGCTTGGCCCTGTCCTTGTTTCAGGGACTAAGCAAAGCAATATGGACACAGGCCAGCCTGTAAGGCAGCAAATTAACACCCATTTTCATGCATCGCAGGTCCCATTTCCTTTCCTTACCAGAGAAGCTTTGCAGAATGAAGGTCATGGCTCCAACTTTCCTCTTTCCAACGTCCTCACGAAATTAAAAAATCAAGTGAAATGCCATTTAGTGATGAAGTTAAAAGAGCACTTTCTTCTAACAGGGAAGATGACTTGCTCCACTATGCTGGAGCAGAACAACTGAGATCTGGGAAGAGAGGCAGAAACAGCCTTTGTCTTTATAGGGATGCTCAAAGCACTCCAGTGATGAGTAAGAACTTTCAGTCAGAAATAAGTTCAAGAATAAGTTGCCTTTCCCCTGATAATTCCCAAAGAGAAATCTTAAATATTCAATTTACTCTATTTATTGATGGGCATGAGCATGTCTATGCATTCACACAATGCTGAAATCAAATGTTTGCTACTCCACTAGAAGCATATTCAGGATTCACTAAAGTGGGCAGCAGGCATCACAAAGTCATTCAGATGGGAACTGAGGTTGTTCTTTCTTCTCTCCTTCCTGAAATAAAGATTTAGTTTCTATTTCATCTCACGGTAGCAGAAGGCCGATTTATTGTATTGTCATTCTGTGGAATACCATTGCAATAAAGAAATCAATAGCTTAAAGAAAAGTAGCATTTTTGACAACCATGGCTGACCAACAAAGCCTTAATGACAACATATGCCATCATAATTAAGCCCTTTTAGCAGCAATCAGGGCTATCCTTGACTGGTTTGGACTGATCAAATTATCTAATATAATAAATCAGTTTTATTACCCGAGATACAGCCATTGAATTGGTGTCACACTTATGGAAAAATATTTCAGACATCATTTCCGAGTGTGTTTACTTGTTTGGTTGCTGTGGTTCATTATTTAATTATGAGAAACAAATTACTTAATTGAATTTCCATAAACTGATGGTTCCCAACAATTATTTCATGAAGGAGATAGAAGGAAATAATACTCTGATGCAAAAGCTAAGGGCTACATATTAAATTGCAAAAGCGAAGACCTACATATTCAATATGCAACAGAGAAGGTTAAGCTATATTTAAAAAATATCTATTAAATAAATAAGCTACAAAGGCTGTAGTATTAAAATATTTTTTATACCTTCTGAACATTTAGTTAATTAACTATTACAAATTACATCAAGGAGTACAATTACTTCTGGGCAGGTTAAGTCCTGTTGGAAGCAAAAAGAACAAATGTGACTCAAGAAAAAATTTCAGTGGACTACTTAGCAAAATCAACTGTAAAACCTACATGTACATGTAAGTTTATGCAGAGAAAGCTTCCTCTGGTCACTAAAAGCCCCCATGCAGACCTCTGTGCCAGAAGTTTGCAAGACTTGAGAAAGCCTATCCTATACTGCTCTCTCCTTATATTTTTCCTACAGAAAATCACCACTTAACTGAGCAACATTTTTAGCCAAAGCAAGAAAGGACATGCTTCAAAACAGCAGGAAATAAATCTCAAGAGCAGTGAATAAGTGCTAACCAGGAAAAACTGAGCACTTCAGTTGATAACAAAAACTAAAATCACTGAAGCCCAATCTGTTGGGAAATGCCTCAAAAATTTCACAACAAATTGGAACTGACATTAAAATCAATTCATGACTGTGAAGAACTCAGTTGACGAATAGTTGTATTTGATTTCTATTTCCTGAATTGGCATATTACTTTCAAGGGAATTTCTGAACAAGCTTGCTAGTCTCCATATACCAACCTGAAATGAGTCAAGTTCTAGCTTTAGTCATTTACTGTAACTCAGAGCTCTTCTAAATGGACATTAGGACATTTTTCTCTATAAAGCTCAATTCTGGAATAATTTTCATTTTTTCAATGCTTTGATTTCAGAGGGATAGAGGGAAAACCTACT
The DNA here is from genome assembly GCA_013400275.1 of Rhadina sibilatrix. Lineage (NCBI taxonomy): Eukaryota > Metazoa > Chordata > Aves > Passeriformes > Phylloscopidae > Rhadina > Rhadina sibilatrix. The sequence continues at coordinate 72,823 of VWYO01025307.1, forward strand.
ATAAGTGTGTAGTTCCATTAATTTTCAAAAAGCCCAAGCTTTCAGCCTTTATTATGAGAATTTAAGTACAGAAATATGTTTCAAATAGAAAGCATGGACTGAGCTAAATATAGATACAAGCCCATCTATGTCACAGCAAAACAGAGCATCCACATTTTTAATTCACCTGGCTATAGTATAGTCACATGCAGTAAATACCTCAGGAACCAACACTGAAATAGAGACTAATTACTGCTTGTGCGAGGTAATTGAAGGTACCTGTCAATATCTTAGAGAAGAGGGAGCTGCTATTAAATCAGTCAGTTAATTGCAAAAACCTGTTTCCCCTCCCTCACTACTGGGAACGCACATGGAGATGACAGCTCCCAGTTTAGTCCTCTTGCCTGCTGAGTTCTGCCAGACCTGTCCTGGCTCTCCCCAGCTCAGCCCCTCAGCAGGACTCTTACTCATTGTGTCTATCTCTTAGCCTTTTATTCTCCAGATACTGACCTGTTCTGTCCAGATTTTTCACTTTTGTTTCTAGCTGCAGTCTGCCTTATTATTTGTGCTAGGTTCTTTCAGGGTGTTGTCTGTGTGAATGGAAGACAGGGAAGCTGAAGGAAGAAGAGAATATCTGAAGTTAATCTATCATGGACAAATGGGACAGTTTAGTTCCAATATACAGCAGAAAACAGCAAAGGTGGAAGAGGCCTCCTAAACAAAGTTGATTCCTCCACAAAAACCAGTAATTGAAAAGGAAAACCAAAAACTGTCCATGTAGTAATAAAGGATTATTCAGAGATGTTTCAGCTCTCCTATTTGTCTTAGTCAGACAATCTGACATAGACTTAGCTCATTCTGTTCAGACAATGAAAGTTCCCAGTGTATTCAAGTTATGCTTCAGATCTGTAGTTTATTAAGCCATAGAAATATAGAACCTTAGGATCATTTATGTTGGAAAAGACCTTAGAGGTCATCAAGTCCAACTGTAAACTTAACACTGTCAAATCCACCACTAGATCATGTCTCTAAGCACCACATCTACATGTGGTGCTTCCTGGGCGGCTTGTTCCAATACCTGACAAACATTTCAGTGAAGAAAATTTTCCTAATATCCAACCCAAACCTCCCCTGGTGCATCTTGAGGCCATTTCCTTTTGTCCTATCATTTGTTACATGGGAGAAGAGACCAACCCATCTTGCTACAACCTGCTTTCAGGTTCCAGTTCACAAGTTTGTTTCTTCCCATTTATTGCCTTAGATTCCATTATGTGTTCCAATGTCTTTCTTGTTTTGGTTCGGCATTTTCAGCTTGCTCCAATACTTTGAAGACAGTGTCTACATCAGCAGGCATCTTTACATACCAGAAATTCTACAGCATGTGTCCTATCATTTGGTTATAAGGCAATAGTGCATATACAGAGTTCATGATTCTTTAATCCTAAATTGTCTGCTTCCCAGTACCAGATACTATCAGGTATTTTCTAAAACTACCTGAAAAAGCAAGAAAGGACATTTTGCTCTCACCCTGAAAACTTGTCCATAACCTAGTAAAAATGAGGACAGACCAGCAAACCTGTCCACCTGTTCAATAAAGGATTAAAAAAGCAGTTCAGAATGCATAGCTCACTTCAGATAAGTTGTACTTCTAATTTCTTGATAGCAAAACCATAAAAATTAGGTTTTAGCATGTATCAGGTCAAACTCATTTTCTTTAATAAAAAAGTATTTATCTGAATTGCTCTGTTCCCTAGAAAATGTGTGCAAGAAGCATGCAAATGTTAGCCATTTATAAAGGAGTCAACTTCGTCCCATATCAAACCAAATGACATGAAGTGTTTATAAAACAGACCTATAAGATACAGCCACATTTTGTATGCAAATATCACACAAGTAAAGGTGGTGCAAAAATCTACCTTAGAATTCAGGAGTCAAATGTTACTTTTTCACCAAATGACATTCAGATCAATATTTGTGCAGATTCACTATTTCATTACACCATTCCAATTAACCCTGCAGCTCTGTGCCTTATTTCAGTAGTAGTAACTAATGCTTCAACTCATCATATTATAAATATATGAGAATCCCAAGTCATTTGCTCTTACCCTTCATCCTATTCACTGAATGCTGCATGACTCATTGGAATACAGGTATGTTGTGATATTATTGGACCATCTCATGACATGTAAAGACAAGTTGAAGAACACATGTATTTACTGGTTTTAACACTTGAAGTTACAATCTTAATAACTTTATTTTCTCATTAAAAAAAAAAAAAAAAAAAAA
>VWYO01025307.1:80108-96318 GCA_013400275.1 Rhadina sibilatrix
TTTTTTTTTTTAACTTGTACTCATAGTGCCCACTACACATAATTTTTTACTGTCTGAACAGTTCTATATGTTCTATGCTCCTATTCATAAAGCAACCACTGGAAGTTATATCACAGCACATTACACACTCCCTGTAGCAATGCTCTTGGCTTTAGACCCAATGAACTCAATTTTATCTTTTTTCATTGAGTTCCAAATTTGTTAGACATACCTCACTATTTTCATTTGTGATATAAACTTGTCTGACTTGTTCCCCAACTTTAGAGTAGTTGTCTGTCAACCTTTGGTAAAAGAAAATTGCTTTATCATAACAGTTCTCTGCTTGGTTGATGCTACCAGATTAAGGTAGTTTTTTTTTGTTTGTTTGTTTGTTTGTTTTTTTGTTTTTTTTTTTGTCTAGTTGAATGTAAGGCACCTTGAGTATATTGAATATAAAGCACACATCCACTAGAAGAGGATAAAAAATTTGAGAAAAATAATATCAGCAAACCAGGTTACTCATGTGACGACATAAAAGAGATATAAGTCCAATGATGATTGTGTTTTAGTACTGAACACAAATTTTAGAAAAGTCTTCTTGCTAAAAAAAAAAAATTATTTTTTAAAACACATGCATGCGTTTACAAGATTTTATGCATACTGCTCCTGCTGTGATCTTTCAGGATCATAGTGATCCTAGCCTTTCAGATTAGCAGTCCCAGAATGTATCAAAAGAGTACATGTGACCACTTTCCTCACCTCATTCTGCTACAGATTTCGTTCTGTAGCATTCAGTTCTTACACAGCCCTTAAACAGCCAAGGTGAATTACGTATCTGTCAGATTTCTCTTTTGCTGTTTACCCCAACCTCTGAGGTATATTAAGGTATTTCCCTTCTTTGAAGGATATGAAAAGCCTCTGAAGCACACACTATACTGACATAGAGGGTTTTGCACTTCCAAAAATGCCTGTGAACAAATGTTTTTCAGTATTCCCAAGTCCAATTCAGCATAAAGCTCACAGTTTTCTGGGGACCCAGAGCATGCAGGCACTAGTATTTTGCCAGGAGAAAAATTTTACTAAAATTTATCACCGTGAAATTTTAGTCTTTTTATACAAATACACTCAGACAAAAATGTTTCCCACCTTTCATTTAACAGAAACCAATGACATATATTAAGTCAGTTTACAAATTGTGCCCATTTCGCCACCAATGAGATGTTTTTTTCCTCGGTTCTATAGGCAATTTGTTTAACACAGTTTAAAAATACAGATCTGAATGCTACATTCAATTTTCAAGAACACTGCATGGATATGGATAGCTGAGTATCTCTAGCAATTTCTGCTCCCCAAAAAATGCAGGGATAATAAATAAACTTTGTTACAAAGTTCATTGGAAGGTTAGGTATCACATAAAAAAAAAAAAAGAAAAAAAAAAAAAAAAAAAAAAACCAAACACAAGTAATAAATACTCATTAGCAAAAAAAATTTCAATTCCAGTCAGTAAGTAAAATGTTTCAAAGTACAATCCCCTGTTACTGCCACAAGAATGAGAGAGTATGAAGCGACTCTTCTTTTTGCAAGAGAGAAATGTTTACAGTTCTTTCAAAGACTGGAAATCTGGCATGGGAAAGAGACATATGTCATAGAAAAATAAAAAGTTAAAATGATAATAAATATTTAAACACAAATAGGGGTTCTGGAATTTATCCCTGTGCATTTGAATCAGTTTGTAGGGCTCCCCTGTGACTTTGGACATTTTGTCAGGCAGCTCTTGGTTCATAGTTTCTAAGCTCTAATTTGCTTTAATCTTTGTGATTGAATAATGATGAACTGCAGAGCCTGGAACTATGCAGCAGAAGCCTTTCATCCATCCATCCAGTTTCTTTGCAAAATGCCTTCTGCCACTGATCACTGTTTCTCTTAGCCCATTTGTTGAACACTAAAGTAAATTTCACAGTCCCCCAGCCATAATTTAAAAAGTACTCAGACAAATTAATGGAAGCCTATCTCTCACATCCCCATCTATGTTAATGAACTGCCTTTCCCAGTTGTTTCATAATTACCAATTTGGCCAAAATAAGCTTTAACTAGGACTCACAATACATTTTCCATAAACACACAATTTATTCTGAAATAACAACACAGTAGGCCAAGCATCCAGAGAGTAACAGAAAACCAAAGGACATGCTGGCATAGAGGTGATTGTTTTTTAATTAGATTGCCTAGGAAAATGACGTTTCTGCTATTATGCTGCACATATATACCCACACAAGGGTGAAGGGTGGGCAATAGTTGCTTGTCTGAAGCCTTTACATGTCTGCAGTCTCTTCCCCACACTCAATTGCAGCAAAATGTGTCATACAAGGAGCTGTACTGACAATAAAAGTTCCTAAAAGTTTTATGCAAGCACATAGCTGGATAACACAGTCTCCATAATGAATCCAACTGTCAATTAACATACCCACCAGGGATGTGAGCTTTCATTCTTGATAGATAGCCTACCACCTCAAAGTAAAGCAGAGACAAATCTTTCCTAACAGGCATCTGTTGACTACTAGGATAGCAAAACATAAATTGTAAGTGGTTTAATGTCTCATATCAGCAATTAATACACTTGCTTGCTGATTCATCTTACAGAATGAGTAGCTGTCGAGGTGCTGTGGGACAGACAGAATCAATATGGGCAGTTCTCCTATCTCAACTTCAAAAGGATAACTTAGACTGTTACTACTATGCTATTTACTGAGTACTTTCCATTAATCCTACATGCACATGCCTCATATATTAGAGGCCTTGCCAGAACGTGAGTATTTAGTAAGATGGCAAAGTCATCCTAAAGTGAATGTTAACAACTGGTTTGACAGCGTTTTCTAGCTAGCTCCATCTTTCCACTTTCATTCAAATTATTCCTATATTTCAGTTTTAATTATTTTGATAACAGGAAAAATGTAATGTCGTAACAAATTCATATACAGATTTGACCATGTGCCCACATAGCAGTTTTGAAATTAAATACTAATGCAGGAAAGGATTTTTTTAAAGTCAGAATTTGAGAAGCAGAATGGGCTATTTTCCCATCTGTTCAGCTGGGGTTTTTTAAATACAAACAAAAAAGCAATTTATTTAGGGAATTTATAGCTCTCTAAATAATAACCTACTATTTCCTTTTACAGTGCAGTAGTAGAAAATAAAACATTTATTTAGCAGTTGTGGCTCTATTCACAGATAGAATGGTTGCAGAGAGATCCCTTCGTGTTTATTATACTACATGAATTCTAAGACTTCCAAGTGTTCTTCCTTACAATGTATTAGTTAAGACAGAGACTGCTAAATGAGCAAATATGACTTTATAATAAATTTTATTGATGTCGAGAATAGATTTAGGCAAATCCATTTTAAAGGCTCCTACAACAAATCAAATTATTTTATAGGTTTGCGTAATGTTCTTCCAAAAAGTAATACATCAGAGAAAGTAGTGACCAAGATACAGTAATTTGCTATGAGATCATGAAAAACATTTTTGAGAAACCAAAACCACATTTAAATCAATATCTAACACACTATATGCATCCACTGTCTCTAACAACTGGAAATAAACCTTTATGTAATCATTCATTAATGGAGTCTCAAAGTACTAACCATGTGTGCACAAAGTGTGAATTTAAGCTTAGTGAGATAAATGAACCAGAAGAAATTTATGCAACGTGCACGTCTATGTGATGATCACAGAGTAAATCCAATTCAGAGTTCCAGTTCACTGTTGAGACCCTGCTCTATTCCTTACACGTGGCATTGCCAAACTGAAAAAAGTAGGTTTAAATTAAAACTTATAGTTTTGAAATTTTCTTAAACTTCAGTAACAAAAATATTTCTTCCAAACCTTCGTTGCTTTCAACTCATCTCTCTCTGAGTGTTGGAAGCTTTTCCCATGGACTAAGGTCAAAGGCAGTGCTTTCCTGGGGTCCCAGCCAGGGTCTCGGACCCCCCAGGGCAGCACAGGGAGTTTCCCACCTGCCCTGGACTCCAACACAGTGAAAAACTTGAGGTAAAATTCTACAGTATTGGTAAGACAATTTGAAAAAAAATTGTAAAAGATCAGTTTAACAACCAGTTGTTCACACAGCTTCTGACCAGCTACAAACCACACCCACTCACCTCTCTTTAGTTAAAACAGATTCACCACTCCTTTCTTCCAGCAGTACAGTTGGTTGCTATGTTATTTTTGGACTGCAACCTTTGAGGAAGAGAACATGGAATATAACAAAAGACCAAGCTCTGTTTTCCAAGGAGGAAGCAGGTCCACTGTGCAGTCATCCAGCACTGCCCACTCGTTGGAATGCTCATTGCCCACTCCAACATTTCATGAGGATGATGGTGAACCTGAGAGGAGCCAGTGAACACCAGAATCCATGTCTTCCTTTTGGGTCTCCCCACACTTCACATCTTCACAGTCTGGATACAAGAGCAAGACATCTCTTCACTAATTCACTGCATTTTTTAATCCACTGTACACTCAAACTAACATGTAATTTCTCTTGATCAAACTGTTCATTCTTAAACTCTTTTCCTATATTTTTAAACTAAACTCTTGACACTTTGAATTTTCTGTTGCTGAACAGAAACAGAAATGGCAACAGACCTAAGTCCAAGGAACTTAACTTCTATCACTACTGCTACTGCCACCAAATGCTGAAGATTCCTCCATAAAGAAAATAGGGATGTCTTATCAAACTGAAAGTAAATTCCCAGGTAATCTGCTCTTGTCTGTTATGTACTGCCTAAAGGCAGATGTCTAAAAACATTCACATCAAGTATATGCAATTTCACCAAAGAAATGTTTATTAAATAGGTTAAAATTAAGTAGTCAAGTGTAGGTATTGATGCAAGAAACATTACTTTCATGCCCTGAGCGAGGATATACTAATATACAGCAGTATACAAACAGTAGATACTATTATTGGATTAACAGGACAAAAATGTGAAAAAAGGAATTTCCATTAATAAAAGAAATGGGCATTAAGATCTCACTGAATTACATAAGCTATTCCTACAAAACTATTGAAAATGATCCACTGAAAAAAACTTCTCATTTAGGCTTGAAATCAGTTCCAGATGGAAACCCTCTGCAAGCATCCTAGTAGAAGTAAAGATGACAACCGAATGTCATAAAGGCAGATTTTCAAGTAAAGCATTTTTACTTTTACAAGGGACAGAAAAACACATATTGTGGAAACTTCAGGCAATTCAGAAAGTGATGGGCCGGTGGTAAGAACAAAAACCTCAGTAAGCTGCTAAATACAGCACCTAATGCTTGGCTTTACTAAACAAAACCTTTGAAAACAAAAGAAAGGTTCAATTTGATGTGAGGGAGGAAGAACTAGCAGAGGCATGTAAAGAGAAGATTTAACAGGCCAGGAAAATGATCCCCACTTGTACTTCTGAATAGGTTTGAGAAGGGTATGCAGACTGAAACAGATTATCTGAAAGAAGGTCAATCCCTGTACAAGCACAGGCCACTCTCTACTTTACATAGGTGTCATAGGAGCCACAAGAACATCCAGCCATGTAATGTTGCTGCTCTCATGATCAAAGATGGCTTTATTACAAATTTCCAAATTCCACTGCTATCAAGGCTGAAAAGCACACAGTATATCATATTTGACACACATATATTTATCTGCTACAGAGTTTTATCTACTCTGAACACATGTATGCACACAAATATGTGTAAAACATAAACTGTCTAAGCTGGAAGCCAGTAAAGGATGCAACAGAATTACTGGGGGGGTGGTGGTGAGGGGCGGGAATAATAAGTGTGAAGCTCTAACTAGGGACTATCCTCAGAAGGATCAGAATGAGCTGTTCTCAAATCACCAATTTTGTCTTCTCTTCAGGGAAAAACTGGATGAAAAGCAACAATCATGCCTTATGGCTATTTAAAAGAAATATATTCTCTGTATGTATCACCAACCAGAAATAGAAACAAATGTTATTCCTGAAGTTTTACAGATGAGTTGGTAAATCTTTTCTATCATGTCACTTCTATCATGATGCCACATTTATCTCAAAGAAGTGCCATATATGCTCATTGCTGTACATACAAACAACAAAGAAAATTCCCCACATACCACTTCTTCCCTGAACGATGAACTTTTATATCACTGTATCACACCATTATAGGATTATTATGGTGAAGATCTCACAGGCTTCCCAAAAGTAAGTCTCAGAACTATGACTCTCATAAACAATCACGACTAATCACATGCTGTTCTGCAAGATACCAACCAAGAAGGTGGCCAGGAAAAACCTAACACACAGCCTTCTTGGTGCTGATGGATTGTAAACATAGGAGCAACTGACATGATGGGCTACAACATGCAAGATAGGAAGAGACATCAGTAATGGCTGTGAGGACAAATAGAGCCCAAGCTTTTTGGGGCAGAATACCCACCCCAAATGTGAGGTTTGCCATAAGCAGCCATCTGCAGCATGTTCACTGAACTGTAGCAGAAATATTGTGTCCAAGCTTTTAACAGGAGCACTTCAACAAGGCCTTGCACACTGGGTAGCTACTCAGACAGAAGGGACCATCATACAAGCAATTTCACACTTCAAAAGCTGCCTTGAGTATTTCAGTAAATCAAAGGCTTCCCGGACTGATGAAAACCGAGCGTGCAGTGGAAGAACACCCTCCCGTGGCTGAGGAAGAAGCCGATTCAGTCACACATCATGCCTGTCCTGCTCTTGCAAAACACCTGCACTCTTCTTCCAAGTAACAGTAGGCAGGCTGCTATGGAAATCAGCAATACAACTGCCATGATCATTTCCCCAAGAAAAACTTCTCTAAACAGAGAAAAACATACAGTGTCTCTTTTCCAGCACCTACAGATTGTGAGCAGCAGTACCTCCAGAAGCCTTCAGATTGCAAGCAGCAATACCCTCACTTTAGATATCTGCTGCATGTAACACACCAAGTTCATGCTTCATGAATTTTTATTTACCATTAATTTAAAGTTTTAAATGTCATCCTGAAGACTTGATTTGCAGACTCTAGAGGAACTCTCATCCTAAATTCAAGGCTACCTAGATATGTGCTATTGGTACATACAATTATTCCCAATATAGAGCACTCACTATGCTGAATAAGTTTGCATAGTCTGAAACTAAAAAGTCAAACACTGTCCCTAATCTTCACCCTGAATGAGCCTCAGTACTGTGAAAACAACAGCTTCTGTTAGAGACCATCATTTTGATGTCTAGCATTACATTGTAATACTTCAAAGAATATTTCCAGGTTGTTTATCATGATTTCTAAATGCAAGTGTATTTTAGATGTATGGTGGTGAGAAAATCTTTTAAAAACAAGATGGTATTTATGTAACTCAACCTTCTTTTTAAGCTCACAAAAAGCTTTGACAAACAGATGCATCTTGACCACAGGTTTTGAACACATAGCGGGTCAGTTTATACACTCATAAATACAGTTCACTGCTATGAGGTGTATTTTTTAAAGATGAAGGACTAGCTTTTCCCACAGCAGCATCTCCAGCTACTTACATACCATAAACCTGCAGAAAGTGACATTTAGCTGTAATTGCAGAACTTCAAATACTTCACAGGTTTTGCAAGCTTTTGTGTAGAGGTTTTTTTCAGCACTTTAAATGCCTCCAGAGAGAGATATTATACGTAGGAAGACCTAAGATACTTCTTGCCATCCAGAAAAGACAATTCTGCTGCCATAAAATGAGGAAGTTAAGCTGGTGTATTGCTTTGTAACTCAAGTAATATTGACACTTGATCTATGAAAGCAGCCTCCTTCTCATCTACTTTCTCTGAAGCAGAATTAGTACTTAGAAGGCATGGAATCACATTTTTATATTTTTAGAGCTGGCCCTGGAGGTGCCTCCAGCCGTTTTTTCCAGGTCTACTTGCTGGAAAGTAAGGTGCCCAGACAACTTTCCTACATAAATTAGAACTGTGAAATGAGGTTCATAACTCCACACATTCTCCATTGACTTCTGAATACTGTAGAGTCTATTTTAAAAACAGGCATGTATAGGAAGTCAAATTTATGGCAGAATTCATCTTAAGAAAGAGGTACATGTATGTTCATGAATTTCCTTGTTGCTTCTTGTGCACTTTGAGGCCAATCTCAGACAGCCCAAAAAAACAGAGCTTCTCATCGACATCCATAGATGAATCTGCAGAAGGATGTACCTGCAGTAGTCCATCTAAGGGTGCAACTGAATTCTTGTACATGAGTTCCTGCTTTAAATACAGGAAATTCATGGAACTTTTAGAGAACAGTGACACAAACAACAGCCTTATCCAGGCATTTCTCATATGGAAAGGGAATACTTTTCTGGCAAAACTCTTCACACGCAGGAGATCTGTATTTCAAGGATGCAATTCTAAAGATTACTGAACAATTGCAGTCTTGGAAAGTACCTCTTTCCCCTCAAAAACACAGACAGAAGCTCTCTCATCAAATATCTTGCTTCTGTCCTTCTTGCAGTTCTCTCTGTGTTTTGTCTAGAAATAAAACTATTCACCTTTTCCTCTTTTCAAGGGTCATATATACCCTCTTTCTATCACACCATAAAGAATGAAAAAGCAAACCCACTATATTTTACTGCCTTCTTTCATGCAGTCTGGCTAGACCTTTATGACCCCAGCTACTTGTGATCTCAGGCTCACAAGTACCACAGCCATCAAAAACCTGTAGAGAAGGCATACAGGTGTATACACACAGTGATCAGTGCTATCATGCAGTAACTAGCAGAGGAAATGTTATGTCTTTTCATACTCTTTAGACTAAAAGGAAGATGATGAATAATGTTCTTGTAATTTTCCAAAAGACAACTGATGCCCAAATATTTTACTTTTCATTTCCAAAAATGTTGGGGATTTTTTCCAAAAAAAACCAAAAAAACAAAAAGCGCTTTTGCTGCAGTTAGACAAATACAGCTAATATATAATAGTACAGAGTTAACAGTAAAATGAAAAATCAAGTCTCATTTCAAAGAGAAAAAGTCATGGACTCAGTGTTGTAAACACAGGGTTTATAAAGAATTATATACTAATCTCAATAAAGAGTTATACATAGACACACAAAAGCACAGCACAAAAAAATACAGAATCTTAGACCAGAGAAAACAATCAATGTGGCTGGACATAAGATGTATCAAATGAGGGAATAATGCTTAAGATTAACCTTTCATTTCAGGTATAAGTATCGTAGCATCATGAAGATGTTAAAAAAAAGGCAGTAAGATGTACATGAAAGAGCACGTTGTGCAGTAGCGTAGTGACAAATGGCAATATCAAATCACTGTTAACAACTGGACTTCTCCATTAGTCAAAGCATGCAATGAATACTCTGATCCACCTATCAAAAATCAGAAGGTTTAGGGTTTTTCTAAATTAACAAGAAAACTTTGCAAACATAAATAGCATTGAAAGCATGGAGAATAATACAACATATAATCACTGGTAAGTAAGATCAGCTCTCCCTTTGGAGGTTAAGTAAGTTATTTAATGTACTGCAAAGGAAAGCTGATGAATGAAACAGATTAATAAACTGAAATCTAAGCACTTTTAATTAAGACAGCCCAAGGAACCAGCCCAGACAACATCACAACTGCATAAGACAGCAAGTTGTGAAAAGAAGCATATGATGAACTATTACTACAAATGCTTATGAATTAACTAGCTGAAAGACTAATGAGACAGTGTAGAAAGAAATTATCTCCTTGTGCATTCAATTATCTGGGAAGGTCCTTTCTTATCTCAGTGAGCTTAAATAAAATGAGAGGTGATCACCATCAGATGCTGTCATGATTTCTATACACTTTGCTTGGAAACGCCTCTAGCACAGTTGCAGTATTCTTCCTCCAATAAAACTCCTTCATGAATGTCACTGTATCTGACAGAGAAAAAAAAAAAAAAAAAGTCGAAAAAGCAGCAGAGTGGCTATTTTTGCACTTAGGTTAATGGAGTTGCTTAGTTTAGGGATAGGGAGCCCTGCCAGGAGCTGCAGCCCTGGAAGGGCCCTATCTTTCCCCATTCATAACGTGTCAACCACGCCAGCTCCTCAGCACTCTTAACTCCATTTGTTCTTGCATCCATTTCTCCAGCTGACTTTGAAAAGACTACTTCTATGTTTTACCTATCTTTTACCTTTGCATTGTGTCCATAAAGCTGTTTCATAAAAAAAGTAAAACACATAACTCACAGAACAAGAACAAAAGCACTGCAGACATTAAAACCTGTAGGGACACAGATCTGATGCTGACTTTTACTTAAAACCTACCTTCAGTGAGGAACTCTACACAGGCATCAGTGCATGTTTTGCTACTTGAGAACAACTGCATTGCACTGACCAAACTCTTACATTTCACATAATTTTTTGCCCTTTAATAACCAATTAAACAGTTGTGAGAAGAACTGCTCATGAATTCTGCTGCATTCAGAGACACACAGCTGTGATACCAACTGGTAACGGATACAGGCAGACAGCTGTGAGTGATGAAACCTAGAGCTGCAAGACAACTGTAGAGATGATGATTTTCCCCTCCCTTTTCACTTGAAAAAAATGTGATTAGCATAGATTAGTTCCCAAAGCCTGTTTATAATATATATAAAATGATAGGAGAGAGAGCAAAGCTCTTTCAAGCATAATTCTAATGACTTTACTTCTTTAGGGGTCAAAAGCAAGTCAAAGAAAATCAATGTCCATTTGTGTTCTTGAAGCTGAAGCATACAGTTCATTATTCAGAACTGTTAAAAGAGTCAATCAAAACATTTTGGCATATAGAGAAACTAGAAAAAGCTATCTCACATAATTATGAATAAAGATATATTTAGCATAGCAAATGCAAAACAGCAAAGCATTTTAGAAACAATTCTGTAATTAAGAATCAGTGTGCTATATTAAGGCAAATAGTAACAGCTACATTAAGTATGAATATCAAAATCTAAAAAAAAAAAATAAATATTCCCAAGTTAGTATTATACCTGTTGAAATCAATTACATTTTTACACTAAATTCAATAAAAATAGCAAAACAGTCTTTACACCAAGAAAGAACCAGAGGATATGATTACTGTCACTCATGATAGTCTGTCATTTGTACAAGATGATGAAATTCCCTTTAGTTTTTGATAGAAAGCAGAAGAAATATGAATGTCATAAACAGCACTCCCATTCTCACTTTATGGTTAGCTGGTTTTTAAATAAATTTAATAAGTGGAGGGGAAAAGGCATGTGTTTTGTTTTACTTAAACAGCTTTTATTAACACTTAAATTTGAGTCTATTTGAATAACTTGACCAAAAGTAATATAAAATTTACTTAAAATGCCATTTCTACATCTTCAACATGAAACTAAGTACACTGCTCACTATTTGAAAAAACACCTTGAGAATGAACAAAAAATAAAATAAAGCCAAACTTTAGAATAATCTGATTAATAAATTGTTCCTCCTCTGGTGTTATCTCAGAAGCTCCAAGCAATGAAAATTTCAGAAGTGCTTGATGTTTATCAGATTTAAAAGCACACCTTTGAACTAGAATCTTAACCAACTAAGGAATGAACACCCAAATCTAAGAGCAAGGAACAAACTTCATAGAAAAAAAAAATAAAAATTCATTCCTCTTGCAGAGGATAACCACCCGCGGAATCGAGCAATCAATCAATCAATTGCACCCACAGCACCCCTGAAGCCATGAGTTCTTTCACAGACCCAGTATCCATGTCAGTATTAAAGCAGTAAAGCATCAGTGCCTTCACATCAACCACATCTTACACAGGAATTTCAGTGGCTGTTGAAAAGCACCCTGTGAGCACCAGTGTGGGACTTTCGCTCTACTCCAAGTTTTATTCCACGCTGAGAACATCCACTGCCACCCTCAGGGCATGACTGTTTCCACCTGTGCTCAGCTCCTGGCACAGGGGACCTCCTGCTTTTCACAGTGGAACATACAGCACAGCCTTTCATAAAACATCCATCCCTTATCTCTGAAGTGCCTGAGTAGCACAGCAAATTGTGTCCAGCAGTTATTGTTTATCCATGTTCTGGCCTCATGTACAAAACCTTAATCCCAAATATATTGCATATATTTATATATGTCAGTCAAAACTGCTTCTACTCTCACATAAGTATCACAGAGAAGAACTTTATGGTTTTGCCCAACATTATCCAAAATAAACCAGAGAAGAAATCATAAAATTAATCTCATCCCAAACACTCTTCTTGATTAGTTTTCCTCTACTCATTACTTAAATAAATTGAAGAGAGCAAGTCCCCCGGAAACCACTGAGCCTTTGGCTGCTGCAGCACCAGATTCATCACACAGCAGAGGGTTCCACCTCTTTTGGCCAATTCGAGCTAATTACTGAAGATAAGGCTTAGAGTCCCAAACGACAGTGACAGCCACAGCTGAAGTGTGCAGTGGAAAAAGCTCTTTTTCCATATCACGTAGCTCCTCTTCTTCATAAGGGGTAGACATATCACCTACTAAATCAATCCCTCAAGACTAAATCAATCTCTCAAGATGAATAATAATTCCCTCCTTGGATAATTAAATTTATGTGTGAATTTCCCTAGATGTGTCTCCACTGCATTCCCTGGTGTTGATTATAGCTATATCTTTGAGATATGACCTGTTTTGACTTCTGGGTGTTTGTTGTTTTTTTTAAAATGTATACTTTCTCTCTTTCCTCTGATCTGCAACAGGAATGCAGAAAATCTAGGCTGACCACAACAACAGTAAGGCTTTCTGACTCTTCCAGTTATGGCAGAAAAAACTCTGAGCAAATACAGAGGTTTGTCTGTGTAATCATGCTGAGCCAGTGTCACAGCATACCACCAGAGGTACATGTTGATGTAGCAGACTTATATTGGGATTCAACCCAACCACATTCACTCTCTCTGGAAACCTGGACTGAAAGCACAGCCATGTGAAGGGCCAAGAAATATGACTCATTAAATCCATTTGATGTTTCTTATCATTCACAACAACTCTTTAGCTTTTTAACAATGAATGCAAGCAGAGCTGGTGATGACTACCAGAAAGAAATACTGACAGCTCAGCTTGTGCTAGGGGTCAGTGCTAAATTACAAGAATGAAGAAATGGTAGTTACTAGAGCACTTCAGAGGGAAGAACTGAGAGCAGACTACAGTTTGTTTCTAGAAACAAACAAGACTACTTGTTTGTTTCTCTTAATATTCAATCTAAGATGAATAAACAGAAATTACACACTCAACTGGGTTGGGCTGACTAGAAAAACCACACTTAATTGTTGGTGTTTTTAATTTGGCTTACAGGTCTTCCTGTTAGTTCATGATGCCCAAAAAGCCAAAAAGCACGACTGAGCAAACATGAAAAAAATTAGGAAAAAAAAATAATTTCTGAGCTTGCCCTGAAATTTCTGAATCAAGGTCAACAATCTTCTCTAGTAAAGAGATTTACGTAAAATTAAAGCAAAAATGCATACTATAAAGTTGAATCTAGTGTACTTTGGAAATTTCCAATTCAAAAAATACAAGCCAAATGGGATACAGAACAATAAACATGATTCTAGAATAGCCTTACAGTGAAGTGTGTGATGGCCACTCCTGAATTTTTAAAATTAGGAACTACACACATTGTAAAATAATGTATCAATATGCAGGAAGGCTTTCTGAAAAGTACCAAGTAAAAGATAAAGAAAATGTGTGAAGGCAGAGGTTGATTAATATCTTAAAACTGGATGTTTTTAATGATGTCTTTAAAGATCTCATGTGTTACCTTCCCCTTTCTTTTTGAGTTTCTAACAGAAAGACCAACGTTTATTTTTTTTTTTCTCAGACCTTGTGAAAACTCGGTTCTTTAGCTATGTAAAAGGAGGGAAAATCTGACTGTAAGTGAAAATCTAGAGCACCATGTTCTTTAATTCAGTGATGGGGACCTTCATTAGATTATCTCATAGCTATGGGACAAGACACTGCAAAAGCCAAATGATAAATCATTAAATTATGTTTTCTTCCTCTCCAGGCAAAGAATGAGTATAGCATTAGATTAGTTTGAAGGACTAAAAAGGAAGAAGAGAGATCTGCAATATGCATCAGAAGTGACAAAGCTAATACAATTTTTTAAAACCCATTTATTCATATAATCAGGCATAAGCACTTATGCTAATTGTGGAAACCTCGAATGTAATACATAGCCCAAATGAATTCCAGATCAGTGCATGCTTCAGCATTTCATGTTCTCCCCTGCACATGCCTAGTGAAAGCCTGCCACTCTGCAACAGAGGAAGGAATTACTACAATAGAACCATAGGCAGACCCTGCCAAAAACTATACTTTTTTTGATATGAGGCAGAATAAGCTGAGTGTTTTAAGTAACGGCCAGGTTTGCATCCCACTGTCTAGCAGTAGTTATTCTAATTGTGTTTCACGGCGCCATCAGATGAAATATGAACAAACCATAGGAACACTCTCCATAAACTGCACTGAAACAAATGGCACTCCCTTCAGCCAGTTTACCTTCCACCATTACAGGAAAGGATTAGTTTATCTTTCAGCTATAAACTTGAGTTAGTTACATGTTCACCATACTGACATCCCAACAATTTTCCATCTTATCATGTCAATCTTGCATCTACGTAAAAATGTGTGTTTCAGTGCGTAAAAAGATCTCTTGCTGCTGACAACTCAAAGTGCATTAACCTGGGAAGCCTTGAGATTGCCACACATCCCCACACACTCCTTTCAATACAGCTCTCACTGATTAGAAAACTAAATATCCAAAACTCAACAGACATTTCACACACAGCGGCATTTCTGCAGAAACATGTTTCCAACACTGCAACTTTTACTTTCATCACTATTAGCAAGTTATTTTCCCAAGTTATTTCCTACATAATTACCATGCCCAGCTGTCCCTGCTGAAACTACCACATTCACTGAAACTGACGGAGCTCCTAGTGAAGTATCAGAGCTTAGCTGTAAATCTGTGTAAATACTTTTATTCTATGCTGCTTTCATGTTAGAATGCAACATGCATCAAGGTCACTGTAACAGATTGCAGTTTTCAGGCTCTTATAGACGACATAGGAAATCAGTAAGAGCAAACTTAATTAAGAAGTGTCTAAAGTTCTGCCTTCTCCCAAACCTGCCCAGAATTCACATCTCTATTCCCTGCACGTCAGAGTCAGGTCTTTTCACAGGTACGGGAAGGCAGGCAGCTTAGCTTAAACGCTATCACTGCTGAAAGGTGAGCAGAACTCCTTCTTTGCAGTGTGACAGGTCTGCTCTGAGCTCTCCGAGTTTTCAGCTGGAGATTACAGCCCCATGGGCCTCTTCCTTTGAAGTGGAGTTTCTCTGAGACCAGAATTAGTTCCCTGCCTTCAACCTGTCCTCCATACACTGAAATAAATTAGACTCAACTTTTCGTTTTATTGCCATGTCAAGTATAGCAATAAATATCCACAGGATAAAAGCAAACAAACAAGGTTGGACAAATCATAACCTCACAGCAAGAGCATCTCAGAGAAAAACACCAGGCAGGGCACAAGAAAGTTAAAGGTATAAAAATCAAAACTCTGGGCTCACTATCTTAAAGTGTGTATGAAAGGCTAACACACATTTTACCTCTCTCCCACAAGAAGCACTGATGGAAAGCAATTATGGGACTCCTACAATTTAGTTACAGCTCAGCAAAGAGGAGAAGGCATTTTACATTATGAAATGCCTGTAAGAAGGCATCATCTCCTATAGTTGCAGAAGTGGGAAGCGCTAGGACACGGAGCTTCCTTCCCGGCTATGCACCGGAGCACCGCACCAGCGGGATGCCCGCGGCGGACTCCGGCGGAGTTGGAGCGGGGCTTCCCTGCAATCCCGACCACCAATCCCCCGCACCTCAACCCCCGAGAACTGCTGCTGGCGCCGCCGACCATCCTGCCTCCGAACAGGGGGCAAGCGACCAGCAGCTAAAAAAAAAAAAAAAAAAAAAAAAAAAAAAAAAAAAAAAAAAAAAAAAAAAAAAAAAAAAAAAAAAAAAAAAGTCACTCGAGACGAAGGGAACGCAGCAAAAAGGAAGCAAGCGCTTACTTGCCTATACAGCACCGCCGGACGACCTCCTCGCAGCTGTGAAACGCTGTGCCGCTTGTCCTCCTCCCACCGCTCCGTGCTAGTTCCAAAATAATTCCTCCGGGCGCCGGCACATCCCCGGGCTCAGCCGA
>VWYO01025307.1:103579-129769 GCA_013400275.1 Rhadina sibilatrix
GAAAAAAAAAAAAACGCAAAATTGAAAAAAAAAAAAAAAAAAAATTACAAAAAAATATTGCAGAATTATAGCCTTAAAATCTTGATACTGCATTTAACAATCCATTTTCTCTAGAAACAACCTATACAATATAGCCTACTTTCTGTCCTTGATGACATGGAAATAGTTCAGATGATCAATTTCTGTCTGAATCTCAATTGCTGACTTTTGTAAATTTTCCTGGGTTTTGCCCAGTAGCTATTCAATAGCTCCTAAAGGCACTTTTCTTTCTTTTTCTACAAATGTATTTTTAAAAGTAATTAATGTATTTTCTTCTATACACATTTAATTATTTTATTAGACTATGTTATCAAAATGAAAGTTGACTGAGAAAAAAAAAACTAAGTTCTATTCAAATAAACAAAATTAAATTATTTATTTATTTCAAAAGAGTAAATTTGCTCTTGAGTATATTCTGAATCTGTTTGTCCCTTAGTAATACCTATCAAAAATGATCTGGTATTATCCACAGATGTGATGAAAGTAGCCGTAATTTAATATGTACTCAAATATTAATTGCAGCTTACTCATGATGAAAACAAACCACTTGTCAGTGTATAATAGCTGAACACTGTAGTTTTTATAGGTTAATTAGCCCTCAACATGGGTCTCAGCTTTAAAAAAAAAAAAGAGAAGAGTAGGCATGCATCTCAAAGCACCTTATTTTTCATTGCACATTTTGCTTGGAGACTAAGTATAAATGGCTCACAGATCTATCACAAAGTTATTAAATCTTTAGGAAAACCCACAATGGGTAGGTTTGCATGGCTATGAAATAAATATGAATTCCTGTCTTTTTTTTCAAAGGGGCAGTAGTGAGTTAGATTTTTATGCCAACACTATTGTGAATGCTTTAAAGAAGTGTTAACTCTGTCTTTTACTTAATTTTAAAGGAAAAGATTGAGTTAATATTTGACATTAACATTTGTTTCCCACTTTTTATTAATAGGTTGCAAAAGAAACAAAAATAAAACCACAGAATTGGCATGAAGTTTGATAAAAAGCTATCAGAGTTTTAAATATATACAAGGCATGCATTTTAGAAAATAAACCTTTTGGGAATTTTTAAGTTATATAGGACAAGAAATGGGGAGAAAGTATGTTTTATTTGGTAGGAAGTGCTGTGATATTGCTGAAATATCTCAAAATTTTCCAGAGACATTAAAAATTCAGGAAACCTGGCTTAACACCTCCCTTAACATCAGTGGGAAAGTTTATAATGTTTCCTTCTTTAATTCAGTATAGTGACTTTTTTTTTCCTAACAAGAAAAAAATTTAAGTATTCTCTGTTCTGATAATACCCCTTTGTTTTGATGCTCACTTCAAAACACAGTTCTGTAAATCTGAGTTGGTGTGACTGTGATAAAAATAAATGATAAATCTAAAAATTTGATAAATGTATTTTTTGATAAATTGGCTTTTCTGCCAATTTCTTTTCAAGCATTTCAAGCTTTTCTTTTTAAGCATTATATACAAACAAACAAACAAACATCTCCCCTCCTTCCCCCCCCTCAAAAAAAAAAAAAAAAAAGGGCTAATTCTGTTTATAGAAAAATCCATGTACCAGTTTATGTAGTGCTCATGAAGGTGTTATGATTGATTGACGTCTGAAACCAAGATAGTATTGATGGGTGTTGATCTCTATCAAAGCTTCTCTGTGCCTTTGTATCAAACTGAAGGCTGGAGCAATCTTGAGCAGCAGCTCCCATACAGGAGTTGATGTACAGTTGCCAATAGCCAAATAATTTGCTTTCTACACCTGTGCTGATTAGTTTGAGAGGCTTTACATTAGCATGCTGACACTCTCTCTGCTGTGAGAAAAGATTGTTCACCTGAAGCCATTTCATGGAGAAAGAGATACATTTTGACAGATCAGAATACTGAGGAAAAAAAAGGAGTCAAAGCTGAAATACGGCAATTGTTGTTATAAAGCTTACTCCTGATAAAAAAGAGGGGGGGTTCACACATGTAACCTATTCTTCATGTTCTTTCTGATACATCAGGAAAAAGGCTCTATCTGGTCTTTATGGCTCTCTTGTCTAAATTACGGGTTTTGCTCGTGGCTTCCTCTGGTCATGAAATGGTTTAATTCTCCTGCATCACAGAGGAGAATCACTTAGGAGATACTCCACAGTCTCTTGTGATTAAGTACCCTATTAAAACTACAACCCAGACATGAAGATCCTGTAGAGAGACTCTGAAGGCTGACATTTGGAGTTAAAAAGGATCTTAGAAAACCTCTTACATCTGTCTGGCAAACTCAGATTTATTCACATCGACCCTCCTGAACTTGATCTTCTAGCCTGAGCAATAATCCAAGATCTTTCATGAAACTGCATTCCCCCAAGCCTCCTTAATATCACTAGCTCTTGGATAATGGGACTTAAAGTCTTAAGACACCCCGAGATCTTTTAACCCTGAGCTATTTTGCAGGCTTCACTAAGCTGCATGCTGCTCAAATAGTAACAGCTCAGATGCTGTCTTTAGGCTGTTTTCTTTTGATATTGTAGTCAGTGAATCTCTCCTGCCCACTGTTGCTCATTCAGAGTGTGAAAACATGAGCAATTATTTACATATTCTATCCAGCTGTGTTTAAGGCTCCACGAAGGAAAGAGCAATAGTACAATACAGAGCTCTTCACAGAATTGGGAATAATTATGGTAATTTTTTAATGGTGGATGGAGGGGGTCGTGGGGAGCTGTGTGTATGCATGAAACATACACAGTACAGGTCCTGACAATCAGCAATCATGGCTCTACTATTCTGAATAGATTAAAATACTCTAGTTGCTACTACTGATTGCTAAACTGTTAGTGTTGTTCTCACAAAGTGTCTTTAATTCACATGTAAATAATAAATAAAACCATTACTTCTTAAAAGAATTTACACAACATGAAGCATAAATATCCAATGATACCTGAATAAAACATTTCATAAGTGTTTCAATGCTGACAGCACAAACATCAATTATGTAATCTATATATTGTACATCTGTGGAGAAATGTCTTCCAAAATATGAAAATGCCACGTAGTGGCAAGTTGGAAATCAGGTTGGAAATGCTGAGAATGTGTGGACTTGTGATTTAAAAAGTTGTCTAAAAACAAATAAAAAAAGAAAATCTGTTAGACTGATGACTCTTATGGGCACACTCTTTACCAACAATGACAGTTGGGCTTACAGGCTCCCAGCAATTCTCAGGACTGAGACTTCTCAAAGTAGTAGCATAATCTAAAAACAAAAAAGAGAAAAAAAAAATTTATTCTTTTAAAACTTTAAATTATAAGTTTTTTAAGTATTTCCAACAATTGGTTTGTATTTATAAAACAGCTTTTAAAAGCAGTATCTGTTCATCATGTGTGACACTAATGTGGTTCCATATAGATGTGTCTTAGATTATAATTAATTCTTTGTGATTACAAACTGGATATTCATTTGGGATTACAACTCAACATTATTACTGTGAGTTCATAAATTAATCCCACTAAGTTTCTCAAAGAAAAAACCTGAAAAATTAAAATTGCTACTTTTTCTCTAAGTCAGTTCTATGAAAGACTGACTTGTCAATTAGAAATTTTACTAAAAAACCTCAATTAGAGAGCTCCCTATAGTAAAAACAGTACTATAACAAACAATATGCAATGTGGTTTTAGTTTACAGCACTTAAGAATGAGTAAGGAATTCATTCTCCATGTATATTGAGAAATTGCTGCATTAATATTTTTTCACATGCTAAAAATTAAGAGGGAATCTCATTTTTTTTCTATGATTTTGATTCAAAGACTACTTGAATCAATGGAAATTATTCTCCACTTATACATAATTGCCTGATGTTCTGGATGAAGGAAGTATTGGTTTTCTGATCTCTTTAGTTTGCAGATGAAAGACCTGGTCTCATATTATCAGGAAGAGGGGCTTAGCATGAAACCCTCACCGTTTCTCTGACTACCAAGCAACAGGCCTTCTGTTTCAAGAAGGTCCCATTTCATAGTCAAAATGAACATTTCAGAAGAATTTCAATTAGCAAAAAAATCCACTTGTTATGGAGTGGTTGAAAAACAAATCCCCAAACCTCAGAAGCTGCTATGAAACAGAATTGTTGTCAGCTCTGCTATTACCCACAAAGGGCTTTGAATCAGACCCATTATCCCTTTAATCTCTTTATGTGTTTCCCATGAGCAGAGGACAAAAATGAAAATGGAAAGCTCTGTGCATCAGTGACCTAGATCAGACTACTGAGTTCATAGCTAGAACAATAAAATATCACTGTCCAAGTTCTCCTTCTGCCAACAAGTGCTGAGATAACAGGAAAGGATAATAGAAAACAAAGATATGTGTGGGGAGTAAGTATTTATGTCCTTATAGAAAAATGTACTTAAAATGTATATCAGATTTTATCCCTATTTAGTGGGAAATGGTGAAGAGCTGGAAGCACCACTGCTACTTCCTAGTTCCCATTATTATTTCCTAAAAATCTACTGAAAACACTGTAAAGCAAACCGAAAATAGTAGCCAGCTCTGCCTTGGAAGCACTTCTGAAAATCATGAGTAACCTTCTTCTTTCAGAAGGGGAGACGTTAGTTTTCCTCCAGTCAGGCTGGCAGCTACTCTAATCATTCCTGTAATTTAAAGGCCTAGTTTACTGTCTTCTGTGTGGGGAACACCAATAAGTATCTCGGGGGGATGGGGGTGGTTACAGGCAGATGCCTAGCAATTTGTAACATTTTTTATTCTTCAGGTTCTGAAAGACATTTTTATATCTTAGCTGTACACCCACATCTAAACTGAGTCGCTTGTGATGGTGAATCCAACTGCCAGATTACCTGTTAGTTTTTAGCACATGACACAAAAACTGCAGCTCCTTATGTTTAGAAGATGAGGTGCTCAGTTTGTGAGTTTTACTGGAAACTATGGTAAGTACCAGTTTTTTGTTAATGATGATCACTCTGTATGTATTAATTTGGTATTTGACAGACACAGAGAAATGAATGCAAACAGCTATAGCAGGAAACTGAAAAATGGCTACTAGCACTGTGATAGTCACAACAGCTTTGTTACTCCATTTCAAAACCTGTAAGGCAGTGATAGTGTCAATATTCATCACTTAGATAAAGGGATTGTATGTGTAGGATACCCTGGAATCACATTTACTGATCTGTTTAATACACTATAAATGGTCTAGCCTTTTTATCTCCTTTCTTCAAAATACTAACAAAATTAAAGTTGTCCTGCTGTTTTGCCTAAAAGAGTCATTTTAATTCAGATGTCAGCAGTGATATCTGTTGTCCAACAAATGAGAGAAAAACCAATATGTTCCAAATCTTTTTAAGAAAGAATTTGAATACGATTGAAGTCTCTGTAGATAAAGATTTTTGTGTTTGGAAAGTACAAAGAGATAATGAAACAGATGATTCAATATCTCAGTATCTGTAGAAGATGCAATAGGAACAATAAATAAATAATATCACCGAGAGAAAAATGTTCTTTTTTTGATTATGCATTTTGCCAACAGCTTTAAGCAATGTATGTGCTACCAGAACACATTCTTTTTCTAATGAGTAATATTGATGTCTATCATTATAAAAGCCAGTCAAATCACACACAGAGACATACACAACTGCATCTCTATACATAATTTTCATAGATGCAAAAAAAATCTATGAATTACATATTAACCCTACACATGTATAAAACCGTTCTGGTCCTAGAGAAAAATATTTGACATAACATTTTTCTTAGAAGATGTCTGAATTACCCTGAAGTTACACTGAGAGAAAATGAGATGAACCAAACCCTTTGACTCTTCCTTTTACTGCCTTTCGGTTCAGCCTAGTAAAATGGATGTTGCATTTACAAGGTTTTACTGGCTCAATTTTTTTAAAGAGGGATGTCTCTGCAATAGTGTTGTCAGAGTCCTGTAGCATGTGCACTTAGGCTGTGTCTGAATAGCACAGCCAATGAGCATCCTTGCATGCCTGGAGTCCCAATCCTCAGACACTGATCACAGGTGTGATGCTGCTCCCCCTGGCCTGATCACCCATCCACTCCTTCTTATCCTTGGAGATGAAGACATAGGGGAGTGAGAGAAGGTGGTGGAATTCTGGGTCCTTCTGTGACATTATCTGAGGTCCTGCTGAACAAATGCACTCTTGGATAATCTCCTTAAGACCACTGGAGTCACTGGGAGTTTTTCAAGTAAACAGCTATCTTGAATGCTCCATTTGACAGTAGAAGTCAGACTAGAAGACATAGAAAGGAAATGTTTAACTGAAGACAAGTATACTTACTCTAAACTACAAGTACTCAAATGACCTTAGGCTCCAAGAATTATCAGAGTAGTTTAAAACCAAGATCTTTATTGGTTATGCCATAAATATTAAATTTTATATTATTTTAGTAGCTGTTTTGATTTTGACTATTTACAATGAGCTAAAGCTTGGACTTGGGAAAAAAAGCCAGGCAGAAACTTGGAATATATAAGTCATACTGAAAAAATAATTTCAGTTTCATCAGATTACAAAATTTCAAATGGTATCTGTTCATCAAAATGTTGTTCTTAGTAAAAAAATATTAATTTTTATACAAGAGAAAAGATGATAGATTCGTTACTGAATGACAATTAGTAATTGATCTAGTTTCAAACCCCGCTGGTGCTCAGAATAGTCTGTAATGTTGCTTAATCTGTTAAAAATTGCCAAAAATAGTTTATTTGCAGCGTTTCCAAATCCCAGTAATACATATGCTATTTTCATCAAGACTTAAAGTTGCTTCTGTCTAGATAGATAATTAAAACTTGAAAGATAAGATAACTCCCAACCAATGCGACATTTTTCTAGATTTAGGACACATACTTATAATCAGTACTTGTTATATTTAATGTCTTTTTTGACCTGATTTGATAACTGACATACTGGGATCTCAAGCTATTATGCTACTACCTCATTCCATCTTTGTTAGGAAATAAAATAATTAAATAGGAGTAAATGTTAAATCCAAACAAAATATTTTTATTAGTTTTTTAGTTACACAAAATCTTCAATTGCTGTGACCACTCATGTTCAAGAATATAAAAAAATTAAATTATGGTCTTCTGTTATAGGATAGGTCTCTGAACAATTTCAAATGGAACACATTAAAAAAAGAACAGAATCTGATTGATTAAAACTTCTCCAGTGACACAGAGCAGCTTGGTTGAGCATGGCTTATGACTTTATTAATGTAACAGATTCACTATTTTAATTTCAAATGCACTATTTTAATTTCAGGAAAGCCTCCTGTAGTAAGTAGCAGTCTCTAAATACTTACCCACAAGGCTGCTTACAGCAGGCTGCCTAAATTATATGAAGATAGTCTATGTCTCAGTGCACAGAAATGCTCCTTTTATTAGTACAACCAATTAAAACTGAGATATTGTATGACAGCTGTGAAAATTGTTAATAATTAGAATCCAGTAAATGAATGCTGTGTCATGATTCTGATCCCTATACAGTCATCCTCACCTTGAGAGTATTTCAGATTCAAGGTAAAGGAAGAAGAAATATGTGATTTGAGTCCATTGCCTCTGGGAAAATTATGGTGGAAGTAAGAACACGAATGGTATGTTTCTTCCTTGGGGGCTCGTCAATAGTTGTATTACAGCCAACACTAGAACTGTTAGATAAATGAGTCATTAGGAAGTGAACTTCAAGACAGGGAGCTAAGTTTTTCCACAGATGCTGAACAGCCAATACAAACCCAAAGAGAAGTAGATGATATTAGGCATAAATGTATAAAAGCTTCTTTGCAACAAGGATGGAAGAAATCATAGGATGCCAGCTACCAAGTGGAATGTGGTGGATGGGAAAGTGTAATTGTTTTTGGTATGAAAAGGTATTTCTTCCCATTGCATTCTCCTCCTGTGGATTTTTATGAAGACCTACCAAGAGCTTAAAAATACAATCCTGCAAGTCCATCTCAACAGACAATTTTAAAGACATGTGACACCATTTGTGAACCATGTTTGCTTACATCATTAAGGTAAGAAAACCAAGCAAAATTTGTCAATTTGGAACTCCAGAGGCTATTTTATTTCTAGTAAAAAAGGCAAGCTATCATCAGATAGAGTCTCATTTAAGGTACCAAATGGTTCACTTTTGAAGTAGAATATAATTATCTCACATTTACCCCCCTAATTTCTGGCATGAAGTAAACCTAAAAATACATATTCAAAGTTGTATTAAATACTCATAAGTGCCTACAGTGTGGAAAACCATTCCTTACAGCAATCCATCTTGCAAACCTCCTTTTAACTTTTTGCACAATATATATAGCTAGAAGATCATATCAGAGGTTGATAGCAAGACCAGTAAGAACTTTAATAGGAAGGAAAAAAAATCCCATTAAAAATGTAGGAGATAATATTATTTCCCAAAAAAGGTTAGGTGAGCAATAATTACTTGACAGTAAAAGCCAGATTACTTTCAATTGCAGCTGAATTTCACATATCTAACTTTGAAAGCAAAATACCTCAGCAATAGACTCTGTTAACAATGTAACTATTATCCATGAAAGATTTGAATATCTATTTTCACAAAGAGAAATGGCAATACTATTCCCTAGACCATAAAAGTCCACCTCCCATTTCTTTGCTCTGGGCACATATTAAGAAGGGAACAAAAATAAACATGATCGTACTATTAAACATAAACAACGATTTTTAAACAAAGCCCTTGAACATCCTCTTCGTAAGAACAAACAAATATAATTAAAGCTAAGCAGAAAAGACTTTTTTCTGAGTTTCTAAAATTGAAAGAATGAAAAAAAAAACCCTTTATTTTTCAAATTGCCCAAAGATGTGAAAAACCTTTGTACAAGACATAACAACACCTGTTCTGCAGAGGGTAAACATCATTGAGAAGTGGCTGAATATACTGAGAGGCTTTCTCAGAACTGAACTATGAGCTCAAATCTGGAAACTTTGGAGGTGATGGGAATGTAGTATCAGGTGATCTGATAAACTGACACTTTGTAAAAATAACGCATTTAGCAAATCCAAAACCAAGCACTCTTCATTTTTCCCTTGACAGCTATGAAAGTAGAGGGTTGTGAATGCACAGTGACTTTCATTCAATTATGAGAAACCAGTTCATGGAGATATTAGAAATAGCAAACTCAGTACCATAACAATTAAGCTAAAAAATAAAGTTCTAACTTATGTCTATGGATATTCCTGATCCATGGAAAAGCATTTTATTCGTTTTCTCATCTGAAGCTGTAAAGGGATTTCCATGAATACTTATTTAGCTATAAGAATCTTCTTTGTTCTTTCCAGAAGCTAGCAATTAGGACTACAAAAGACATAACAGAGTGTTGTGCTACACCTGCCTTACTCCAGTAATCCAGCTCTTCTGGTGATAATGGGTACTCAGTGTGGAGCATATGGCTGCCAGGGTGGAAGGCAGTCTGCAGGATGCAGGTGCTCTCATCTCACTTCTGCCCACAATCCTCTCTGTGCCCAGGAGCCCACACAGTCACCAAGGAGGTTAGGATGAATATATCTCAAGATGGTATTGGCTTGCACAGAGAAAGATGAAATGATCCTGACAGCCCTGAGGTGTCGAAGGCAGCATCTGAACATGGGATAGGTTATGGCCCATTCTCTGCATCACTCCAATTTTACAAGCAGTTTTAATCTGTCGTGGTAATGAGTCCCTGCGCAAGACTTGTTATCCTGGTGTGGGATATTTATTGTATTTAGCTAAAGCATCTGGGTTGCACGTGAAACATCAGTGTTTTCCAGAATGAAGGCATCGAATGAAATGTGTGAAAGGTGGGAAATACCACAGGGACTTTCGTAGACAACCCCTATTGGTGCAAAAAGCAAATACTTTTGGTAACATATATCTCTCTCTGGTAACTTTATAGTGATTTTCTTTGTATCAAAGGCTTTAGAGCATGAAAACTTGATCATCTGTGTAACATTCCATGTTACTGTCTGCTAGCAAAGCAAATAACTCATATTTACTGGGACCTTCCAAACAAGTTAACAAAAACTTAAATTTTGGAAAATATTGCTTTTCTCCAGAAACATTTACGATTGGTTGTCACATATCTATGCTGCATTTCTATCATATGAGGATTTTGAAATCCTTTGACAAGAATGGAACTGATCTATTGCTGTGTATAGATGCTCAGATAAAAGTGTGTCACTATGAAGGTAATAAGTGTCCTGAAAATAGTCCTAAGCAAACAGATTGAATAGAAATTTTGACTTCTACATGCAAGCAAACAGGAAAGAGTTTGACTCATTGGTCTTAATTTTAGCACGAAGTCAGTCTATCCAGGAAAGGCAAGAAGAATAGTAGTGTGTAGAAAGGATGGGGGAAATAGCAGAATTAAAGCACTCTCTGAAGAATTGTAATATGAATACACTGTGGTATGCAAGATATATGTATACATCAAGAGTGAGAGCCAATCTGGGTGACAAGATGAAGTAAGGTAATGTGCAGCTGAAAATGCACATTACCTTTCATAGAATGAAAATCTGAAATAATGATGAGTCAATACTTAGGTATAGTCCAGTTGAGCAAAAAGCAACCATGAGCACTGATAAGATGTCTCATACTTAATTTCACTCCTATGTTTCTCATTTTTTAAACATGTATCACCTATTTATATTTTTCTGTTTATTTTTTCTCCTTGGAGAAAATAATAAACCTAATAGTACTAATGATAATAGCTAAAATAACAATAACAATAATAATAGTAATAACAATGAAAAGGAAAGACAAACAGAAGAAAAAACCCAAAAGAGACCAGTGATGAAGTATAAAATCCCTTGCCACCTGCTGCCCTCTGCTCAGCCCATTCTCCAACAGCAATCATCCCCCAGCAAGCTCCCCTCAGTTTACTTACTTAGATGACACTCTATAGTGTGGAAAATCCCTTTGGCCAATTAAGATCAGCTGTCCTGTCCATGTTCCGTCCCAGCTTACTGTGAACTTTTTCACTGCTAGAGTAAGAGACTCTGAAAACTCCTTGACTCTAGCAGAACTTAGCAACAACTAAAACTTACTGTCTTATCAACATTATTCTCATGTTAAATCCAAAACACAGCACCATAGCAGCTACTAAGAAAATTAACTCTGTCTCAGCCAAAACAAGACACCATTTATTTGGTAGAATATCAGACCCTAAGAACCCTGGAGGGTCTAATAATTGAGGCATAGTCTTCCAAACTTCTTCATATTTTTACAGAAAAGAGTACTGCAATAGTTCCCTCTTTGTATTTTTAAGCAGCAAGTCACATCAGTGAAGAGTGAGAAAAGGCACATTCTATATCATCTGCACTGTTTCCAGCAGCCTATAATTTTCTTATCTCTCCAGCTCTTTTTTTTTATGTCCTGGCCCAATACACGAGCATTAGTTTAGTCCAAGCTCTCTGTTGGTACAAAGCAGGAGATCCTACCAAAACAAAGCCTAGGCATGGTTTTTTGAGAAGGTACTTGCCACTTGGAAGTTGAGGAAAAAAGGTGACAGAAGTCCAATTGCTGTGGCTGTGCTCTGTCCTCCCACACAATTCCAGGCAGGGGCTTGCATCCCTGCAGTCCTCCATGCTCCTGTTTCACAGCATAAACACCCCACTGTTTTGGAAGGTAGCACAGACCTTACATTGTTTGGCACATTTCAGATTCAGAAAAAAAGCCCACACAAATAAAGAAAACTGTGTCTTAGGATGACAGTGGCACTCCTTCAAGCTCCCAGAGGACCCTCTGCCAAGATTGTCATAGTTCAAGTTCAGCTCCCAGTCCACAGAGCCTGACTGAGGATCTGTTCCTGAGAAGGATATGTGGGTATGCTCTTTAGGATGTGGCTTCAAAAGGTAATCCACATGTCCCCCAGTGGCTACTGCAAAAGTATTATCAGTAGCTCTGAAACTCATTATTTAGACCACAAATCAGTATATTTTATAGCTCTGAGTCTCTTAAAGGTATTGATAATGATGATGATGATATTAATAATATATATTGACCACAAACCAGAGTATTTTACAGCTCTGAGTCTCTTAAGGTATTTTGTTAAATGATAAGGATGATGATGATATTAATAATAGTGATAATAATATATTGCATGATAATTATGGTACTAATTATATCAGTAGTAGTAATAGTACTAATAATAATACTAGTACTATTGCCACTAATAAAGAGTGTCTTGGTTTTCCTTCCCTTTATTTCTGAGCAGGATATACATAGCAGGCTGAAGAACCCCAAGCTGTCTTAAGCTTTCATTTAAAGGAGTGTTTTACTCTTTATGCAGGCTTTCCTATTCCACATATTTCACTATGACTGGAACAATGTATCTTCATGATCCAGGCCTTGAATCATTTTCCTCAAAAAAGTATGATTTTATGTACATGTCTCACTGAGGCTGTTGAATATATGCTTAATCCTATTCAAACAACTCTGCGTTTATATAAGAATATTATAATTATTTACTCTGTGTAAATAAGAATATTAGGAAACTTTAATAACATAAATTTCTCCTAGTATTTTATCCCCCAAAGTGACTATACACATGGTGTTCACAATATCATTATTTAACACCCCAGTTATATACTATTATCCAGCAGATGGTGTACAATCCATCATGAGTGTGGCTGGAGCTTCCTGAAATTTGTAGCTACCTCTTGCAGTCTACTTATTCATGGAATTGTTGGCCAGTCCAAGTTGGATGTGAGCTCAAAAGATCATCTGGTCCAACCTTTCTCTAGAAGTGGGGCTTAAATGATACTCTTAAGTACCCTATCTTTTTATCTCACTGTTCATTATATATATTCACATTAATGCTCAATAATGCAGTATAAATCCTAAAGCCCAGAATTTTCTAAGCAGTATTTCTGAGTCTCAGTTGCATTCCAGATTTTGAAATATATATATCAATGTTTTGGTTTTGCTGTTGTTTTGTTTAATTTTTAGTCTAAGATTATGGGAATGCCTTTGGATGGTTTGTCCTGATTATCACAGGTAAGGAGTATTTGCAGCCCAGAGATGTGAGTTCTTGACTAACATAAGTATCTAGCCAATTCCACTTAATTTATATACCTGGAATTAGAGGTAACTTTGTAAACTTAAGCCCTATCCTCAAAATTATTTTTTATCAAATTCATTAGCGTCAAACTCAACAGAGTACATCAACAATCCCTTTTAAAACATAAATTATTAAATGCTTCAGGTGAGTCATTGTAATTCATGCTTTTAACTGCAGCAAAGTCAAATTTTCAAAATACATTGAACATATTTTAATTGGACTCTTTATGCCAATGCCTGAGGCTTTGATAAAAATTCACAACTACAAGACATAAATGACACTGATAAATTCACTGGGTGACAGGTTGAAATGAAGAACAGAGGTGAAATTTCAAAATGTGAAAAGCTTCCAAATTTGTGTCTCTATCTAGCAATAAATCCATAGTTAAAAGTAACAAATAGTATTTCCAGGATTGATACAAAAAGAGATCATCTCTTCTTTTCAAGGGTGAAGCAGAATATTCAGAAAACTAGAGAAGAAATTAATTAGAATTATCAGCTCCATTGAATTAATTAAATGGTCAATAACAGGAAATTTCCACATAATGCCTGCCAGATTCTGTGTCTATGGGACCTTATTTCTAATACTCCTACAGGAATAAGTCCATGAAATAAATTGCTGAAATTGAATGTGGTTGTTAATCTCCTCAACCTTCCTTTGTCCTACACATACAATCCTTTGAGAAATCAGGAATCTGGGGACTTGGAGTCAGAGTGCCATGTGTCTGGATGTCATAATCATATTTTACTACTGGAAAAAAATCTTTCATGGGAAAAAGGAAGGCCTGTAACATCCTGCAAAATAAGAAAGCAGACATTTGTGGATTGCAGGATACCAAGAAGGAAAGAAAAGCATCTTCTTAGAGCTTCCTTGTTTTCAAGCTAGTATAGACTTAGACAAGTCGTTTCTGTAACTAAATATTAATGGTGATGTGAATATGTATTTTAAATGTCTGCTTAAATGACAAACAGGATGGCATTAAAACAATTGCAATACTCTGAACAAAGCTCCTGTGATGGTAATTACATCTAGTACATAACCTCATAGAAAGCAGTCCATTTGTGTAATAGAATTAAACTTCAGTTTGAGAATTGTGTGGGTGTATACAAAATAACAAATAATGAACTACATTTCTTCTTCTCTGTCAAAAAGCTTTGGTGGAAAAGTCCCCTCAGAGAAAATTTATTTTAGACATTTAAATGTTGAATTATTCCCAGATTTTCAGCCAGCCATTAAAGTTCATTAGAGTGCTGAATGCTGCATGTTCTGCATCAAGTCACAAACATACCATTTGTAAATGTTTATTAAAATCTCTAGGATATATTTGGAGTTCCCACTGAAAAATCTATTAACAGCATAAATTCTTCTGAAGCATCAAGTTTTGGATGGGATAGTGAGGAATTAAATATCAAGTAATTATAATTTAAATAGCTGCTAAAATGAGTATCTTTTCTGTGTCCTCCTAACAGTCTATCCCCTAATTTCCTTCAGTCCAGCTAAGAATGAATTGTCAGACAAGTGCAAAAATTTAAGCACTGTTGTAAATTAAGGTGTTCTTTTGAACCAGGGCTCAAAACTTAACATTACATGTTTAATCAGTACCTACCCCTGAGCCATGACATAAAAACTGTTCCCTTTGGGGTAAGGTGTTCATGCCTTTAAGGACAGCCACAGCAGCTACCAAGTTTTCTAGACATAACTATTATTATTTCTCATGATGCTCTTAGGACAGACAGGCAACACATTTTCCAAGTTTACCAAAAAAGTTTGTTCCGAGACCTAAATCCATTTTTAAGACCTTTAAGTAATTTCCAAGCATAGCAGTTCAAAAACCTTCTCCTACTCTCTCCTCTCCTCATATGAAAATGTTTTGATCATCATGAATTCTGGCAACTATGATACTTAATAACCTGCAGACGAGATTAATGACTAATGAGTCTTAGTTCTGAAAGTGCTTTAGGGTCATGCCGGATGAGGAATAAATGTCATATAGTGAGTTTTCTTTTGCCCAGTCAGTAGGAACAAGAATTGGAAAGATCTACCCAGAGAAGTGGTTGAGTCACCATCCCTGGAGGTGTTTAAAAGATGTGCAGATGTGGCACCTGGGGACATGGTTTAGGGGTGGACTTGGCAGTGATATCTTAATGGTTGCACTTGATGATCTGAAAAGTCATTTCTAATCTACATGATTCTATGACTCTATTACAATATTGTCACCCTATTGACTTCTCTCTTATAACAGCTTGTCTATCTAGAAACCTTTTTAAAACTATGCCTATTATACACCTATGTTCATGAAAAGTAAACTCACAAAGTAAAAACACTAATCATAATGTTTCTTCTTCCAAGGCCAACTTTTAAAATAATTCCCTGAAACAGGGAATGTTTCTCGATGTTTCTCAAATGATGCTTGACTTCAGGTTATTCATAATAACTTTAGGACTACCACAGAATTCAAAGTTAAATTGTAAGATTACTTTAAAAATTGTGATTTTATTGTCCAAATGACCTCTTTCATTACTAAAAATGCACCTTTACTTTTCTAGAAATATGAACA
This sequence comes from Rhadina sibilatrix, assembly GCA_013400275.1. Lineage (NCBI taxonomy): Eukaryota > Metazoa > Chordata > Aves > Passeriformes > Phylloscopidae > Rhadina > Rhadina sibilatrix. Next base: position 119,242 of record VWYO01025307.1, read on the forward strand.
AATGTAATGGTATTGTAAGAGAAAGCAAAAGCTGAAAGATCCTAATGCAGATAACAGGTAATTCTCTGAAAATATGTAATAAAGAGGAATAAATTCCATAATAATGCTACATTCTTGTTTCAAATTGTGCACTATAAAGCATGTTCTTTGAAATAAATTGCATCTCTTCTCACCCTTAGCACTGCTTTTTTTCCATTTAATCTGAATAGTATTTGCTTATCTTATTACTTTACAAAATTACAGGTTTGTTTTAATCAGTACTACAGCTAAGCATATAAGATCTGTCAAAACACCATAGAGTAGGTAATGAAGAGGAAAAGAACATTTCAAATGATCTTTCAATGACAATAGAATTTCCAAGATATCTTTAAAGAACCCTAAAAAATGCTGCAAAAGACTCTTTGCTCATGTCATACATATAATTTGATCAAAGTTGTATATCTTTAAAATTTATGCAATGACCACTCATTTTAAAATTATCCTGGGTGTCCTACATTTTGTTACATGCCATTCCTTATATCAGTTTTTTCTGCAGTGCTTAGAAGAAGCTTCATGTGTGATTTTAACAAATGTTATCTTCTTTCTTCTACTCTGCAGATAAAACCAATATCCACAGCTTTCTTATTGTGTTGGCTTCATGCAATGTGTTCTATTCCTACATTTTCTTATTCTCAAATATCAGAGAATAAACAGCTTTCTTAACATCAAACTTATTACTGCTTTGTGTTTTAAGTGAAAGAGATTCAGTGCCCTACACTCAGAGTAAACACCAGCACTTATGAAGAAATGTTTCTGAATTGTTGGAGGGGAAGAAAATCAATTTTTAACACCACGTGCAACCACGTGCAATAGTCATATTATTTAGTTTACTGCCTATAAATTATTATTGCAAAAGGTAAGTTGGCATTGTTAATCAAATGAAAAATTACAGTTCATGTTGCACAGGAATAAAATATTTTTTTAAGAATTTTGAGTGCCTATTTTGTCAAGAGTGGAAAAAAAGAAGAATAATAATAAGATGTGCTTCCCTACATATTGCTAGTATTCCACATTATGGTTTTATAAGATAACTTTTACATAGAAGATCTTTTGATGTTATTAAACCTCACAGATGGCAGGTATTACTCCCATTCTTTTATAACTACTGTGACTTGCAGTAGATGTGGAGAGATTTTTCCATCAGTGCTTGCTTATCTTCTTCTCTGGAGAAAATCAGTCTTCTTCTCAGGCAAAATTATTCCTCACAAATTTCTCTACCTTGATTCCCAAGGTATCTTTTAGTAAGATAGTAAGATATGCCCCCATGGCTTTGTGCTAATAACAGAAGAAATACCATTACTATCAAATGCATAAGCATGAATTTTATCCTATCCAGCTTTACCCACCTAACATATAGGTAGCTGATCTATCATAATAATGTAGATAAATTCACAGAGAGTGAGGCGCCTCCAAAGGACAATTCATCTTAAGCACTGTGAATACCTACCCAGGGATGAGAATAGTAGCACTGAAGAAGTTCATTTATCTCCATTGAAGGAATCCACATCACTAGCATAGATTAGGCAGCTAATTTTTAGGTGGCTAATACTGGCTGAGATGATTCAACCCAGGTGATGAAGTAGCATTGTAAGTCACTGTCCAAGTCCTCTGTATTATGCAGTAGCTGTAACTCCTGCTGATATTACTGTATCTAATCAGCAACCAGTCCCACTCTAATGTATCTGAGTAGGAAATTTAGAATTAGAAATATCATCAACTGAAGCCTTTCTTTCTCTTAAGTTTTTTGTTTGTTCCTGCTAAGCAGAAACTGGCTTTGTATTTATATCATTCCTCTCTTTCTCATGTCCTGAGATGGTTCTAGATTATCCATCTTTCTGTGCTAGAATGAGGAATTATTCCAAATGTAATGCAACATGTCAGAATAGTCTGATAGCTTCCAGATGAAAGACAATATAGTTTCTTAGCTGTACTCTTCATGAGTCTATGATGTATTAATTCCTCCCAGCCTGCATGCTACAAAACTACAATCGAGGGACTGAAGTTTGCTTTTCCTCTGGTTGGCAGTCAGATCTACAGCAGGTTGGTACATGATGGCATTTAATTTTTGGCAAGATACTACTATTCTGCACAACACTAAAGTGATATAGATTGAGCTGGAAAGAGCCCAATGACAGTCACTTAATATATTGTGCCAGAATGTCCCTTGTTTTACTGTGTCAAACATCTCCTGTCTTATTTGTAGGGTTTGGAGTTTTAAGAAAATTTAGTGTTCAAATATTCTATGTTCAAGTGTCTTACATTCTGTGGAGAAGAGCCATGAATTTGGGCACATGTCCTTGGAACAGAGATTTATTGCTTCATGGTTGCACCAGTAATGCACTTCTCTGTGATTCAGGGTTTCGCTAGTGTTGAGGTGCTTTTTATAATTGCTTATTTTACTGGTCCCCTTACAGCTAGGCTTGAATAAACCACAAGCCCAAGAGCCCCAGGGACACTGCAAAAGCCAAGTGGAGCATGGCATTACCCCAGTGCAGTTCCTTCCACACCTTGTTAATGGCGCCACCCAGAGGCTGGTGCCTAAGCCTCAGCAAAAGCCTGATTTTACTGCTTCCCCTAGGATTAAGGTTATGATTAGGGGTAGGCTTGAAAAAACAGCAAAGCCGGCTTCAAATACACAGCAGCTACAAAAGGAATGCCAAGCGAAGCACAGCACTGCCTCAACATTGCTCCATCAGAAAACTTCGTCTTCAAACCAACCATAGTCCAGGTACAACTGAGTTAGAATAAGCCTGACTCAACTGCTCCCCTTTGGGTTAGGGTTCCACTTAGGGTCAGAGTTCATGAAACCACAAAGCCCAGAGCTCCAGGCACACTGCATCTGTGAAAGGCGTGCCAAGGGGAGCACGGCACTGCCCCAACATTGCTCCCTCCACACCTTTCTGCTTGGCACCAGCCTCAGACAAATGCTCCATTTAGTTCTCAAATCAGGTTTAGGATTATACACTTAGGGTTAAGGTTGAGAAGACCACAAAGCCCAGAGCTCTATGCACACTGCAGCTGCGAAAAGCATGCCAAGGGGAGCCTGGCACTCCCCCAACATTGCTCCCTCCACACCTTTCTGCTTTGCACCGTTCATGTGCTTTGCACCTCAGCAAATGGCTCCTTTTACTGCTCTGCCTAGGTTAAGGCTTATATTTGAGGTTAGGCTTGAGAAAACCAAAAAGCCTAGACCTCCAGAGATGTTGCAACCACAAAAGGCATCCAAAGAGGAGCACTTCAGGTCACCCCATTACATTTGATTTCAACCACTTCATTTCACAATTATATTTTATTTCTTTAAATTGAATTTCATTTTATTAGAAGTCCACCCTAGTAACTAGTTTCACTTTTATCAGTATCTTAGAGATTTCATTTCCTTTCATGAAAGGAAGTGAAATCTTACAATTTCAAAGAGTAGCAATTCATCAAGGCTTGGCCCATTTCCCTGCACTTCTTGTCATCCCATGCCATTTTATTGTTTTCACTTCCAGTTCAGAATTTTCTCTTTCTTTTTTTAGAATTTCATTTAATCACTCTCTTCACCTGTACATTCACTTCATTGTATTTCTTGATTTCAGCATTTCAATGAGTATAATTATGGCAAGTTTCGGTCCTTTTCACTGTTCCTCATTTAATCTCAGTCTATTTTGTGATAGTCACTCCATTTCCAAATTTTCGATTTGTTTTCAGTTGCATTTTATTTGTTCATATCTCCTGTCCAGAGTGTTTGTTACACTTTGTTCTCTGATTTCAAGATTTCAAGGGGGATCATTTGGGTAAACTTTGGTCCATTTCCCTGCACCTCCTGTCATCCCATTTGCTTTTATTGTTTTCTCTTCCATTCAGAATTTTCTCTTTTTATTTTAACATTTCATTTCTTCAATTCCTTCTCTTGTTTCTTTGTTTACTTGTCTTTCCTGATTTTGGGATTTCAGTGTGAGTAATTTTGGCAAGGTTTGGTGTGTTTCCCTGCATGTCATTTTATCTCTTTTTGTTGTAATCCATTTCTAAATTACCTATTATTTTTTTCCAGTTGCGTTTTATTTGCTCCTGTCTCCTTTCCAGACTGTTAAACTTTGTTCTCTGATTTCAAGATTTCAATGAGGATCAACTGGGCACACTTTGGGCAATTTCCCTGAACTTCATGTCATCTCATTCGCTTTTATAGTTTTCACTTTGGTTCAGAGTTTTCTTTTTTATTTTAGCATTTAATTTCTTTAGTTTCTTCTCTTCCTTTGTCTCTTTGCTTGACTTCTTCCTGGACTTTGAGTGAGTATCAGTGAGTATAATTTTGGCAGATTTCTCTCCATTTAATTTAATAAAAACGATACTCCTCCAACAAAATATTTCTTCTTCCACACCATTCTTCTTGGCACAACTCTTGGGCTAGTCAAAAAGCTGCTTCTGCTCATTTTAGGATTAGACTTTGGTTTAGGATTTAGAAAACAGCAAAGCCCAGAGCTCCAGGCACGCTGCAGCTGCAAAAGGCATGCCAAGGGGAGCACGACACTGCCCCAGCATTGCTCCCTCCACACCTTTCTTCTCAGCAGCAGCCTCAGTCCAAGTCTGCTTTTATCACTTTGCCTAGGGCTTAGGCTAGGGTAAGGGTTAAGAAAACCACAAAACCCAGAGCTCCAGGCACACTGCAGCTGCAAAAGGCATGCCAAAAGCAGTATGGCACTGCCCCAATGTTGCTCTGTACCTTTCTCCTTGGCATCAAACATGGGCTATGAATCTCTGCCTCAACAATAGTCTAATTTTCTTCATTGACTATGTTTAGGGCTACATTTAGGTTAGGCTTAGAAACCCACAAACCTAGAGCTGCTGGGAAGCTGCATCTACAAAAAGCATGCAAGGGGATCACAGCACTGCCCCAACATTGCTCCCTCAGAATCTTTCTTCTTGGTACCAACCATAGGCTTACTACCACAGCCTTAGAAAAAACCTGATTTCATTCCTTGCCTTAGAGTTAGGGCCACGTTTCGGGTTAGGCTATATAAAACCTTAAAGCCTAGAGCTCCAAGGAAAGAGCATGGCTCCAACATTTCTCCCTCAGCATCTTGCTTCTTGGGACCTGTCTTTGGGTCGGTTTATATATGCCATATCCATTTTTTGGGTTTGGGTTTTTTTTTGATTTCCAGAATGGTCGGTCGTTGCCTCCCCTGCCTCCAGGAGTATCAGGACAGGTGAGGGGCTGCCCTGTAAGGGTTGGAGGCCTGGAGCTGCTGCTTCCTTTCAATGGGGGATGAGCAACTCAGCAGCCACAGTGGCACGTCTGTACTACTGGTTATCTTTTTGCCCTCTGGTTTTTGCCCATTTCTTTTTCCTTTTCCCTTGGGACTGTGGCTAGGGCTTGTCAGCTTGGTTCTCTGCTGCTCTGCTGCTTGGGAGCTGAGAACCAGCACTGCTTCTCCTGGAGCCCAGGGTTCCCTGCTGGGACCACTGCCTCTGCATGCCTGACCCCGGGACCAGGCATTGCCGGTGAGCTAACCAAGGGAGCGATCCCAGCCCAGCCCCGCCCGGTTCTGCTGGTTTGGTTTGTTGTTGCTGCCACTGTTGTTGTTTGTTTGTCTCGTTGTACGTATAAATGTTAGTAAAGAACTGCTAATCCTTTTCCCATATCTTTGCCTGCGGCCTGTAATTTCAGTTATAATAATCTGGAGGGAAGGGGGTCACATTTTCCATTCCCAGAGGAGGTCCCCACTTTCCTTGGCAGACACCTGTCTTTCAAACCAAGATAATATCACCTATTGGTGGGCACCTCAGCCTCAGCAATAGCCTGATCTTACTACTCCTCTTAGGGTTAGGGTTAAACTTAGGCTTAGGCTTGAAAAACCCACAAAGCCCAGAGCTCCAGGGACACTGCAACTCCACAAGGCAGCTACTCCGGGGAGCAGGGCCCTGCCCCATCATTGCTCCCTCCACACCTTCTCCTCAGCACCACCTACAGGCTGGGCACCTCAGCATTAGCAAAATCCTGATTTTACTGCTCCACTTAGGCTTAGGTTTACACTTAGGAAACTGAGTGGACACAGGACCAGCATTTGTCTTTTGCATAGTTCTATTTTGGTTTGCCTTTGCCTGTTAAACACAGATGTGAGTTCACAACTGTCTAAACACAAAAAGAGATCTGAAAAAGATGGCTGGCCCAGGTTGAATTCTGCTGAGAGAAATTGTTGCACCATTTTCAGTAGTAATTAAAGCTAATCAATTTTTTTTCACAATTTTTTGTTACAGGAAAATTCTGCTCAGAATATATTATACAGCTAGCCAATGTTTCTTTAATTGTGGGGTTTTTTTCTTTCCTTGAGAGTGCTGAATCACAATTACAAAAATGGCTTCAGAAAATGAAGTGAATAACATTTCAAGATCATATTGATTTCTAGGAAAAACCAAAAGAATGCTTATACTTTTTTCAGATATCCCAATAAGAGGAAAAATCCAATTAATGTTATAAGAATAAAAGTATAATTCAAATGTTATCTGTGCAGAGAAGAAAAAATGAGATAAAGAAGAAAAAGATTTTACTACCAAACATAATGTACAAAAATCATTATTTTTATTTTCTCCAAGGACTAACTGTTCACTCACAAAACAGACAACTATTTCACACAGGAGCAAAATGCTGAAGGATCTTCATGCATATTCATAGGAGCTAAGATTTAGCTTCTGATCTCAAGGGAAAAGCTGCAAAACTCAGCCTTGGGCACCTAAATTGAAAACTCTAAACTGTTCATAAAAGGATTAATGGTCATCTGGTTGCCACAGATACACAGTTTGTGTTGTTATCTTAGTGTTTTAAGAATAATTATTGGTTCCTATGGTGAAGACGAAATAATTGTAATTTTGAGTTTTTTATGTTAATATCAGTGTTTCATGGAGTCAGTGATACACTACATGCTTTAGCAGTGATGCTGGTAGACAAAAGGAAGATTTTTGCCTTTGAGAGTGATAAGATGGCAATGTCATGTGACTCGTGAGTGGCTCCACTCAAGATTTTGCACATACACGTTAATGGATTTTAATGGTCTATGGTAGACATCAGTCTGTAATTAATGGTATTCAAATCTACAATAAAAGTGACTAAGAGCCAACAGAAGGGAGTTTATGGTGACAACCAGTTTACAAAATAGGAAGAGTACACCAACTGTGACTGAGAGGTTGAAAGTTGAACCAACAGAGACTGTAGCACATACATTGAGTGAGGATGACATTGTTTCCTTCTGTGTGTTTGTGATTACACTGAAAGGATAAATGAAAGTAGATTGGTGAGTTAGGAAAGACATGAAAGATTTTAGATTCCAGATGCATGAGCATCATCTTCTTATGCTGAGAAATGTTCCATGATTTATATGTGTGGAAAATGCATTATTTAAGGATTGTTGTTTATTATTAAGGGTGTTTATAGTCTTGAGTTCCAGACTGGACGATGATACAGTTCATGAAAATCCCCAGAAACATAGATAAGCCTGAGGGGAAAAAATAGCCAATCCAACCCTTTACATTGTCTCTTATTCTTCCTTAAGAGGCAAGTCAAACAATCCATTAAAAGCCTTGAGATTAGATCCAAGATAATTAATACCTACTAGGTGAAATATGTAGACTTTTTGCATCCTTATATTTTATCTTTGAAAGTTTCATCACAATAGGAATTACATTGTAAAAGTGGATTAATAACAGATTAATAATTATTCTGTCATATTGTGTGAAATCTCTCAGGTTTGCTTGGGAATTGGAAAGAGAGGGCATAGCCTTTTGCTCTATGATTTCATGAATCAGACTACTTACTAACTCCCATCATAGCTATTTAAGTAATGGATGTCCTTTACCTGGTGGACTGGAGACCCCAAGTGGTCAGACTTCATCTTTTCTGGGTATTTAAAGCCAAAATGAATAGATTTCCATAACTGCTTGTCATTGCAGAAGTCTATGAGGTATGTATCTAAGAGAAAAAGAGCAAAGAGACTAGAAGTTTAGGAAGGCATTTTATTTCCAAAAATAGATGCCAATGAATAGTATTTTAAAAAGGAGGAGGGGGCGGAGGAACAGTTACTGCTGATACTTAAGTGCAAAAAAGTGTGTGTAAAAAGTCTGTGTTTCTACAGTTCTGTTTTTTACACTGATGCTTTCTACGAACTGAAATGCAGTTTTCAGCCTTCTCTAATCCACAAGACTCTTACCCAAACCTACCCATTCATTCTAAAACCTGGAAGAGGAAGGAGAAGGAAGAAGGAAGAAGGAAAGCTGAGAGACTGAAACCATCAGAAATTTTAACTGGCAGAAAATGGCAGTTAACAAAAATAAAATTAAACTGAATTTTTGATTTTCCATTAAAAAGCAAGTCAAGTATTTCTGGGCTTACATTTATTTAATTATTCATAACTAGAAGATTTGCTTTCACTTTTTTTATTTTCAACTCCATTGTAAAAAAGCTGAAATATTTGGACTTTAGTAATGTACAAAACTACTGTGTGTTTTCAAAGCACAGTACACACACTGCTAATTACAGAGAAACATACTGTTACCTTTTATTTTGCTTCACCTCTATTCTTATGAATAAAGATCCTGGATATAACAATGCAAAAGCCTTGTGAGATTATCTAATGCAAAGTCTTAAAATTATGAGGCTTTTAAAATGGAAAACAGAAGCCAAATCTACCAAATTTTATTAAAATTGTCTCCACCTGTCTCAGCTTTTTCCTCCTTGCTACCCTGTTTTCCTGGCTATGAATGTCTCCTGTTGCTCTAAAGCTGGCATTCAACTGTTGTTTCACAAATTACTTTTAGTTCTCCTGATCAAAGTTTTGAAACCTCATAACAATATTAAAAACACTGACTACATTCTAAGGCCAGTGTAAGATTTAAGGGTATTTTGGTGAAGCATAATTACCTTTACATTAAAATGAACTCTTTTATGGATAAATTGTTTCAGTTTACATCACAATGAAAGAACATAATGAAAGTTTAAGTTCTGCTATTTTTTTTTCCTAAATTCTATCAAAACTGGCAGGACTAGAACCCTGGCAGTTTTATTTTTTCTATTATCTTCCATGGCAGCAAGACATGTGAAAAGGAAATGAAACATATTCAGCCAGAGCAGAATGCACTGCTACAGGATATCACTCCATGAAGACATAATGCCAAATAAATAAAAGCAGCAGATATTAAATAATTTATCAATGCTATCACATGATGGGTGAATAGGAGTATCAGGCACAGTTTCAGGGCTCCTTGCCTTGGTTCTATCCCTGACACCTTGCTGCTCCTTTTTGAGGATAGTGAAAATCCAGACTGTATTTAGTTTCCAATTTTCTGTTCTAAGAAGAACACCATTCATAAAGCATGAAATGGTAGTGACTCTGTGGCACATGTGCTTTCCATTCAAGGTATGCTTCTTTGAACTAATGGTTAAAATTAACTTATAAATTAATTTATTTTTGGTTAAGTGAATGTAAATTGATATTTTTACAATCATTCTAAGAATAATAAATTTATTGGTTTTTTCTTAGCCAGTAAGAACTATCAAGTGAGAGGATTCCCAGCTCAGAATGCGAGCCTATGATCCTGATGCTACTGACAAACTAATTTGTCAGTAATATACACGTTGATCAGCTGAATTGTGTAGAGTAACTTACAAAGTATATGAGTTGGGCACCTGTAGCAGTGTTCTGTTAAAACTGGGCATTCATTTTATATCGTCCTCTTTGATTTTTCCTTTCTTTGGGGTGGATAAAATACAATATAGTTGCCCTCAAGGCATAAATCTGACTCTGCACTTCTTCATATCAAGTGACCTGGCTGTAAATACAAATCTGGTCTTACAGGCTTGGCAGTGGGAAAAAGATTTGTGAGCACTGCTCAAAGCATTTTCCTTTGTCATAGTGGGCAGATGGCTGACCTGAAATATCCTACTCCAACTGACCTTCTACTCAGAAATAAACCTTTATTGATTCTCCATCTGAGTTACTAAAGCAGCTTCAAAACAATTTGAAAACCTGTTACATTTTTCTCATAAAATTATAGTGACTTAGCATTTATGAGTTGTTGTGATTTCCGCAGATTTTTTACAAAAACACCCAGCTAGACTATGTGGAGGTACAGACTTTTTTTCTGCTTACCTATCTGTGTGATATGGTGCACTTGAAGATGAAGATGAAGCTTTTGAGATCATTATTTGTATCATAAAAGTTAGAAATCACTAACTATAAACTGGCTATAAACTAATGACTCAATCAGTGCCTATAAACTCTTCAGCAGTGATAGGCAAGGAAGGAGAGGCAGGGGTTGTCCCTGTATATTCATGAAGGTTTCAATTGGCCAGAGCTTGATGACTGTGACAATAGCATTGAGTGCTTATGGGTAAGAATCAGGGCCAACCAAGCAGATATCATGATGGGAGTCTGTTACCATTCCCAATGTAAGGAAAAAGTTTGGAAGTAATTCTGCTATAGCAATGTAACTGATTTAAGTATTTATAATTTTTTTTTTT
>VWYO01025307.1:129800-156202 GCA_013400275.1 Rhadina sibilatrix
TTTTTTTTAATAAGGGCTTTTATTGCCTAAGAGCTTTAATGCACTAATTATTGGAGAGTAGCCACCAAATTTTTGGAGGAGTACTTGTAACTCGATTGAGAAGAGTTCACATTCATTACAAACTAAATGCATGATGCTCATAATCCAGAGTAACAAAAATTAACAGTCGAACCCCGCAAAGATGTGTAAATTCTGATGCTATTCATATTCTAAATCCATGCTGAAAGGGAATTTCATTAAGACAGTTGCATCTTATTTCCAGCTGCAGCTAAATCTTTAAATAACCATACTAGAAAAAGAATTTAAAGGCACCCACTTATGTAAGTTATGAACGTGAATAAAGGACAAGTGCTTTACAGTGTGCTACCCCCGTAAGCCTATCTCCAAGTTTTCTGATGATTCACAGCGTCTCCAGGCAACAAAGTAAATGACAGCTTTTGAATGTATTTCCTGTTCTTTCTTCATCTGCATTTACAAACTCTGGGTTTTTTTTTTCCCTTTCTAATAACTGGTGAGCCATTTTGGTAGCAGTTTTAAAACACCTCCATTTCATCAGTTTAACAAAGAAGTCCACTCAGCCAAACTGGGATGTTATCTAAAGAGACTTTTCTTCTTGGATTCTTTCCAGCAGTTTTCCTTATCTCCTGTTGCAATTAAGAAATGCTTAGATTTGCCCATATCTCTAACCTTTGATTTAGTCACCTGTTTATCTCTGTATCTCCTTTCTTGGTGCCTTTATATTTATGTTGCCACCTCTCCTTCAGACACATCTCTAGCTCCATTCTATGGAGGCTGGATTCCCAGCCTATTATGTGCATAAAACTCTTATATTCACTTTCACTTTTTTTCTGTATTGTTCATGATTAACTGCCAATTTAATAATGACCTCATTTAAACAGGACTTACAGAATTTTATGCTCTGTTATGGAATTGCATAAGCTCAAGCCTATAAACAAAGTCAGGAAGAAGATGCTTGTGAAATCATTCTTTTTGATTGTCTGCATACGATATTCTTCAAGCTTCATTTTGCAGGGAAAAGTATCACCATCTCCTGTCCTGTTATTATATCTATAATCAAAAAGAGACCCTTTAATTCTAATAGTCTCAAGGATAAGTTGGTTCTCTCACAGTACATTTATTCCATTTTAATTTAATTTAATTTCATTGTTTTGAAATCCCATTTTATAGGGTCTTTCTCCTAACAATTACTTTTATGGATGATTCATGAGGATTGTGTGGCTTATCCCAGAATCTCTGCCCCTGGCAGTATTCAGCATTTCAAGACATCAGATGATAGTGAAAGTCAAAATGGATACCCAGGAGAATTTAATTCTTTTGAATACTTCTTCATCACTTATGTTCTCTATGCCCTGAAAAGGAATCAGTATCCAATTGACTTCTGAACCATGCTGAGTGGCATAGTTGACAAATCCAAGGGACAGGCTGCCATCCAGAAGGATGTGGATATGCTCAAGAAGTGGGTCAATGGGATGGTCATGAGGTTCAACAAGGCCAAGGCCAACTCCAAGGTCCTGCATCTGGGTGGGGGCAATCCCCAATAACAATACAGGCTGGAGGATGAACTAATTGAAACCAGTCCTGCTGAGAAAGTCTTGGGGATTTTGGTGGAGGAGAAGCTGGAGATGAGCCTGCAATGTGCATTCACACAACTGAATAATGGTTCAAGGGGGAAAGTTTGATTTTTTTTTTTTTTTCAGCAGACTTTCAGGTTGCACATGCATCTTATTGAACATCATCTTGCTAGGCAAAGTGGAAAGAGTTTTCTCTTGAGTTAGGAAAAGTTAAGAACTAATAGGGAGATGTTATCAAAATGAGGATGTATTATCTGAAGGGAGAAAAAAATGAAAAAGAAGTGAGAGAAAGAGGAGAAGAGAGAGATATATTTTAAATTTAACCACACTGTAATAGATCAATGCATTTGGGGTTTTTAATGTATTTATTCTGGTATTTCATAATTACTTTTTGTGATACTGCCAATTGTGGAGGATATAAATAAATAGTCTCATTTGAATTTACTTTATCTGACTGTAATTAATAGGCTTTCAAGTAACTGGATAATATCAAGGCTCTTTGTATCCAATGCCACAGTTAGCTAGAGGAGTGGATTTCTGGGAAATCTGTCTCACTGCAGCATATTGTTTAAAGCAGACAAACAGTATGTCAACTGTTTGGCAACTGCCTGCCTAAAAAAATGACAGATAACTGATATCACAAAAGCACAACAAAAACCTCCACACGTTTCAGGGACTGTGTTAAGTGGAGAGGATCCTTGGTAATGTGGGGATGTCTCCCAAGTCACTTCAAACTAGAGGTGCAGAGGTATAGGGGAGGAAATTGCCAAGCTCTTTTGCTGCAGTGCTAGATGGATAAACAGAATATTCCTTCAGTAGAAGAAAACAGTGATAAAGCAGTTGAGCAAGGATTTGGAGAGCTGGAGAGGTGCCTGGCTTTGCTTTACAGCAATCCATAACCCTGCAGTGAACATCAGGAGAAGTGGAAAAAATTCTGGATCCTGAAATACATCTGGATGTAGGGTAGTGCCACATGCTCAGTCATCCCTTACTTCTGAGACAAAGATCTTGGCAGGCACTTTTACACTTCAGAGAAGAAGAGGCATGCCAAGGAACACGTTGTTTCTTGGCAGAGGACAAGAAACACCTGCTTTTAAGGATTTGCAGCATATGAATGAAAAAGGACTGACCTTTAGTGTGGTCTTCTGCTCTACAGGTACCATTGTTTGTGTTGGTTATCACAACCTGTAGAATAGCCTCCCAAAGGCCAGTGAGAACAACCAGGACCAGCTGGAGCTGACATGCACGGTAGTCATGTTCTCAGAAGCTCTTTGTTGCTTTTCTCCATGCTAAGAGAGACTGTCTGCAGAATTTTGTTGTGTGCTCTGGGACAAGTTTGACCTGGATGTGTTCTGAGACAACATGGACCATGCCAACATCTGGCATGAGCTCTCAAATTGTATAGGAGGGTCACAGTGGTCCTGAACCGAGGCACAAATTCTCAGGCTCTCTCCCCAGCACAAGACTCCAGTGAAGTCCATCTTCTGCAACTGGTGTCCATGCTGGAAGATGTGCTTCAATCAGGCCTATATGATTCTGTGACGGAGCACCTTTGATAATCTAATACTTAGCAGGAAGAAAGCACTTTACATGGAATGTAAATATACTATAGGGATCCCTATATATTGATATTAGTCCCTGCTTTGTGGGAGTCACTTGAAGCACTATGAACTAGAGCAGAAGTCTTGGTAAAGTTCTTCAGGATCTTGGAAGAAGGCTATTGACTGTCATTAGTGAGAGTTTTAAGGCTGCCTCTTGACCTGTTGTCTTTTTCTTCCCTAATGGGAGAAGATTCCTGCTTACAAAGCTGTGTGAAAACTCAGATGGATCAATGGATATAAAAGTTTGTAAAGTCACCAACTTGATGGCCTCTTTCATCACTGGGCAAACAGTTCAAGAAAACCAATTCTGTAGCTCAGGACAAGTGATCTCATGCTCCACATCTAGCAGGGTACAGGCATGCTTCTCTACCTGGGCATCTATACCTCTGCAAACAACCCTTCCCCAGTTTCTAACTGGGACAAAAAGGAGGCAAGGTTGTCAGAGCAGGTGTCAAGGTGGGCAGGTCTGCTGTGGGTCCTTGACTTCAGACAAGATGAACTCATTGTGATACTGATGTGCAGTCCTGCACATTTCCTGCTTTTTCTTCAACAACCTGTGCCTTTTTCCCATGACCTGGACCTGGATTTTTTCAGGGAAACACTGGTTCCCTTCCTGACAGCTGCATCCATGTACCACGTATTGAAAACAAGCTAGCAAGACAGGATTTCCCTTCCCAGAGGCCATGCTGATTCTTTACAGTCTATGTTTATCTATGTGCTCACTAATCTCATACTTTAATACTGGGTCTTCCATTTTAACCATGGACAAAAGACAGACTCAGTCAACCTCTCTGGAGCCCTGTGTGTGGATGGGGCTGGCAATGGCAATATTCCAGGCCCCTGACTTAGTGACTCCTTGTAATGATAGGTTACACATTTTAGCTAGCAGGTCTGCAATTTCACATTTGAGTTCCTTCACAGCTTTTGGATGAATGGCTGCTAATCCTGGTGATTTACTGTCATCTAACTTACTCTGTGCAGTCAAATTCTTCCTGTATACTTAGCCCAAATTGATACAGCTACCCTACACAATCTGTTACAAAAAAAATTGCAGTGCGTGTTGGAAACTTCCCAACATCTTTAATATTAAAAAAAATAATAATACAGAAAATGAATCTCATATTCTCTGCTGTGATCTTTTCTTCAGATGCCACTTTTGCACTCTTTGTCATCAGGTGGTCGAGCTGTTTCCTGAGCTGGCTTTCATCTTCTGAGCTATTTAAACACCTTTTTATTATCCATTTGAGTATCTTTTCAAACTCATTTATGTTTTCTGTAAGTTCCTGTGTATACATTTTATGTCGTGATTTTGCTGCATTCTTCATTTGAAACTCTTCTTGTTTTTAAAGTCAATCATTTCTATACAGTAGCTTCTAAGTTTTCTGTTTAGCTAAACGGGGCTTTTACTGGGTCGTTATGTTTTCTTTTTCTGAGCTGTTTGCCTGGGCTTCCAATACAATATTTTTCAAGCAGCCCCAAGCCTGCTTGCAGGCTTTTTGGAGTATTAATTTTGGGGGTATTTTTGCTAATAACTTCATTTGTATGCAATTCCTTTTCCTGAAATTAAATTTCTGTTTTCAGATTTTGTTTGGCTTGTTCTTTCCTACTGAAATATTAAGCCTAATTTTATACTGATTGCTGTTACGGAGTGCTCTTCAGCTAACACCATTTGAATTAGGCCCTGTACATGACTCAGGACCAAAGCCCAGATGGCAGCTTTTCATAAGAGTGCTAAGATTAGTTATTTTGGGAAGTGGACATTTACTGCATACAGCAGTCTTATCTCTGCCTCTTGTCCTGAGGCAGCAATGACACAGTCTGTATATGTATAGTGAAAATCTCATCCTATTGCAACCTGTTATAAATTTGCAGTATTACCTGAGCACTATCATCCTCCAGATTAAAATGCCTAAAGTATGATCCTAGTATTACTTCTTTTTTGATGATTATTATTAAAGTATCGGATTTCCACACAGGATTCCATAGTGTTTCTCTTTTCTGACAATATTTTTATGCTATTAAACTTTGCATTTTTCCTCACATAATTTGCCCTCACCTGTACATTTCATTCTTTCATCCCTTAAACCTTGTAACCTGGCAACACTGTATCCTGTTAATTTTCCTTTCACCAGGCCTCTGAGATGTCTATTATGTCAGGGTTGCTGTTTGTAACTAAAAAAATTATTTTAAAGGCTTCTAGAATTGTTGTAGAAGGCAGATTTTGTTAGTTTTGCCCTTGGCTTAGCTTTCCCAGACTAGTCAGCTGACATTTTAGGGAAACTGATTTGCCTTCTCTATTTTTGTTTATTTCCCTTTTGGCCTTTTCAGAGGTATGATGCACATCATTCAGGTTATACTGCCAAGTTGAATCAATCCGAACAAGGTGCTTCTCCATACTTGTCAACATTTTTCCAGTTCCTAGTTTAAATAATCTTGCATGACCTTCTTAATTTTCATAGGCAGCATTCTATCTCCACCTTGATCAAAATAAAATCTGTCCTTGCTTTATGGGTTCCTTCTGTCTCAAGTTTTTCAGTTCCTAGTGTACTGAAATACTTGTCACGGCTATGCTGTGGTCTTACCCATGTACCACAACTCTGTACCCTTGCCTCTCTGCCATGCCTCATGCTCTGGAGCTGGGAGAACTCTGGAGAAGGCCATCATGAAAATCCTAACTTCAGTCTCCTATTAGGCAGTTCAAACAGCCACCAGAACATCACCCATGTACTTCCCCAACTCACTGGTACTAACCCAGTGTTAGTCTCCTGGATTCTCTCACGTGCTCTCACATTGACACCAAGTCTGAAGAGTCTCAGTAAGTCAACATCAGCTGTGTACTTCTCCTTCTCCTTCAGCTGTAATTTTTTCAGTGGCTCTCAAAAGAACAGACCCAATCTCCCCAAACCAAGAGCTTCTTGCACAGCATGCAGACCCACAGGTAGTTAATTTGCCTCTTACAGTAATCTATCAAGCTATCAACAAATAAGATATACATAAGAATGTGTGGAGTGGAGAAGGGTGTATCAAGAGTCCTTTCATAACATAAAATGAGCATCAGCAGTCCATGTTACTGACATGCTAGAGAGTTATTTCAATTACCATTATATCATAGAATAACTGATCCTTTAGATAAATTGGGAAATTTATCATAGACAAACACAAGTAAAAACATTTGTAAGCAAGAGAGACACCAATTTTACAAGGTTGAATTGCAACACATATCCACATATCTACATCATTGGATACAGATATTTATACTAAAAGATACTTGGTTCCAAGTAGATTGAGTTAATGCAAATACAAAATACCAGTTCTCAGTTCTCTGAATTCTTACTGGGTTCAAAGGACACAATAAGTGGACAGCTGTGGGTAGTGATATCTCTTTAATCCATGTGCCAAAGCTGATCTTGGCATGTTTTTTTTAGTGTGTGATTTACTAATGGAATGAACCTACAAAACCAATTAAAGCATTTCATTTATAGTACTTAAGTACAGTACCCAATACATTTTACCTACTGCACTACACAAAGATGACAGTTTAATTGATAAAACAAATTTAGTTCTTTTACTATTCAGGCTTGAATTAGATTCAAAATTAAAAACTAAAAGTCCATTTCATTTTTAATTCACAGGAACTTTCAAATATCATTATTTAGAAAAAAATTATTTTTATCATTCTAATAAGCAGTATTTAGCTCTTAACCATTTTAATTATGACTTAAATATTGAAAAGAAGTCAAATAACGTGAAAATGTTTTGTAGATCTGAATTCGGATAACTTTGAAAAGCATTCCCAACTCTTTTGAGATACAACTTTATTTAAGCCATCTTTTACCAAAACAGAGATTCAATTTAGAACTTTTCATACATATATATAGACAGGAGGCTGGCTGTTTAATAGTTACATTGTTGGCATGCCAAATTTAATTATTTAATTTATTTAAATTTTTTGTTTTATCTCACATAGACAAGGTATATTTTTGTATGTTGAATGCTAAAATGAAACTAATAAAGGCCAAATTCTCTTACCAACTCAGTGTTCACAATCTGGAAGAATTATTCTCTGGTGAGCAAGGTTTCAAAAATAACTAACATCTGTGTTGTTTGGGAGGTTTTTCTCCTCTTAGCTTTTTGCATTAATTTTGATATGGTGTAAGAGTCTCTGCATTCAGGGTGGGAGGAAAGGGCTGCAGAACCTTTATTTTATGCCTCCAGCATTCTGAAAAAATACATGCATGGAGTTTACATCTGAAGTTGCTTAAGTGACATTCATAACAGATTCATGAGAAAGGATTCAACACAAAACTTTTATGTACAATAATACTTTCCTGGTTAGATAGAAAGTCTGATTCTGAGTATCCCTGTGCCCTGTACCACACCGATGTATGTACAGGATGATCAGTCTACCCAGATACAGGAATCCTTCCCGATAAGAAAAAAAGCCAACCCCAAACATTCTATGTAAGAAAGCTAGGAAAACAGTTAATAAATTAAAAAATAAAAGAGTAATCACTCTTCAGGGATGTATATCATAATCAATGGTTTGATGGTTTTGGTTTTTGTCCTAACACATCTCACTCTCCATCAAAGTCCGCACACTTTGTGGAGCTAAAGTCTTGGGCACCCTGTTTTCCCTCTCCTTTCATCATTGTATAAGTAATAGTTGAATTTACTCAGACAAACCTGAGATATCTAAACAGAAGGCATCCAATCTGAACCATTCATCTGATGTCCGACAAGAGGAACTACCCTGAGAGAGACTATATATATTTCTTTTGACTAAATAAGTAATTAAGCAAATAACTAGGCTCAGTTATAACTAGTTATAAGTAGTTATGTACAGCTTAGAAAGCTAAATTTGAGAGGGGTTGTGTGCAGAGACTTTTCATATAATTTTTAATGCAGTTTTCTTTAGCTGAACAACTATCATTCCACAGTATAAAAAACCAAAAAATACAGTAGGGTGTTAAGAGGAACTGATTCCAGATAGTTTCAACTCGGCTGTCTCAAAACACTTTAACTCTTCTCACTTCCAGTGTTCCATGAGGGCCACTTCTATTAGCATCCTTATCCTTTTCCAGAGGTTTGATTTATTGTGAAGAAAACATTTATTAATCATTGCATTTTACCTAATCAATTATTCTGTTTTTAAAAAAATTTGATTTAGGTATGAGAATTTCCAGGCCCAGCAGATAATTTAAAGAGGACTGTGAATATTTCAAAAAGAGAAGGCTAAAGAGAAAAAAATTACAAAGTTGTAAGAATTTTGGTAATTTTAATGTGAATAGCAAGAAAAAAGTATTAAGGAAAGCTACATGTCTTTCCATCACCCTGGAATGTATGGACTTAAATTGCTGTGGACATGTAAGAGACTCGCTATGAAGTTTAATACTTGCAGGTCAAAGTTCTTCAGAAAATCAATTCCCATCTCACAGAACAATCCTGGAGAAGCCAAGTCTTAAAATTTGCTTCAGAAATTTAAAATAGAAAATCACAGGAAAACTTGGCTTCTTACATCAATATCAAAGTATTTTCTGCCTTACTGTTTATTTTTCAGCACCTAGTACCAGAGAATAAATGGATCAGAGGGACATGTACCCTGAGATTGCCCATCAATGAGTCTGAGGAAATCATCTTCCTGTTTACTTTTTTACAGCCAACTTCTGATTTCATTGACCTTCTCCAATGGTGCCTAGAGAGTGTGATCACAATGAGAGTTTCCTTTCACTGAGAAGTTGATTGAGTTACTATGGATGATTGAGAGAGAGATGGTAAGACTGATTCGGTGATCAGAATTCGTCTCTACTGTAATTTAAGCATCACACAGAAAAACATACATTTTACAACATCTCTTGCTTGCAGAAGTTGATTCAATCTTCTCTTCCTGTCACCAGTCTTCTTGTTATCTTCAAAGCTCTGGTTTTGCCAAGGTATCTCGGTTATCAAATTGACTATGCTAATTAAATCCATATTCTATGTCCACAAGTTACAACTAAGCAGCAGTAACCATTAAAATTATGTGTATGGTAGAATTTTCAAACAGTCCTTTACATCCAAATAAAAAGGGTTCCCCAGACATGCAAAGCAGCTAAACAAAAAAAATAAATTCAACGTGTAGGGCACATTCAAGCAAAGCCATTTCTGACCTATTGCCGACCTTGCTTGCTTTATTATGCCAGGGAAATCTTAAACGTACAGTTGTTTACACTAAGGTCACAGAAATTGCCATCAGAAAGTGTCAGAAGTGTTAAAATAACTTAAATTTTGAATGGTAGTTGAATGACCACAAGGCAAAACAACTGGGAAACTAAACACCTCCTGTTGTGCAGCTGCCCTGCTACAGTATAGCAGCATCACAGATATTACAGAAACGTGGAGTATGTTTCTCTTATCAGCTAAAATAGAAATTGTCACATTTCAGGTTCTCAGACAAGATTAAGTTAATGGTCTTGCTGTGATTTTTTTTTTTTTTTACAACAAAAGAAAGATCATCTAAACTATAGGCTCATGGCTACAGCAGAGGTGTCAGGAGGACAAAACTCATTTGTTTTATGCCACACAAACATTTTGAACTTGTAAAAAAGGCATCTGTAAGACCTTCATGCCCACATTGTTGGTAAAGAAAGTGGAATCCAATGTAACACCCAGG
The DNA here is from genome assembly GCA_013400275.1 of Rhadina sibilatrix. NCBI lineage: Eukaryota > Metazoa > Chordata > Aves > Passeriformes > Phylloscopidae > Rhadina > Rhadina sibilatrix. The sequence goes on from VWYO01025307.1 coordinate 139,643, forward strand.
TCAGGCTCAGAATGCAGCTTAAGTTTCACTGACAAGCTTGTAGCAGCAAGCTATACCCCTGAGGATGTTTCTTTTCCTTTTTTTCCCTCCCTTTTCCTTACAGCTTTATGACTCATCATCCTGCTTGATCCAGTCCCTTTCTGAAAAGGTTTGCAACTGCAGGGCAGTGACTACAACTGACCTTGGCTTACCCTGTCTCTGCATCACTGTGCTCTTTCTGCTATCATTATTTATATTTAATTTCACAGTGCAACACAGAACTGCATTATATATATATATTCACAGAAGTAAAAAAAAAAAAAAAGGCATCAATGTATCAGAGATAATTTAAAATATAAAAGAGAATTACACAACTTTTTATCAGCCAGACCATTCAGATCACAGATCACATGGCAAATGATTTTTTGTTAAATAACAGTTGCTCTATTCAGAGCTTTGATGTCTCTAGTTGAACATCACATACTGTCAGGCAATAAACATCTAACCCAAATGTTACATGTTTCTCTTTGAAGTACTTCACTGTTGGGTTTTTTAACTGTTACCAAGACTTACCATTGATAGTTTTAAAGAATCATTTACACAGAAATATGTTGTTTATTCTCCGTTTAAAGTGTATTAGCACATTTTTTTATTAAAGATGTGCCCAATGTTTGTTTACAAATACAATTCTTTTTTCACTTTTCCAGCCTTCATTATTTAGTGCTGTGTACCAAATCAAGAGGACAAAAAGGTGCTGCTACATGCATCTCCCTGAAGCACTTTCCCATTCTCAAGGAAGCTTTATGCTTAATAAGATATTAAGATTTATTGGCAACCACACAATAATATAAAAGCAAAATGTTACAAGCTTGATAGTAATTCATACAAAGCTCCATTGTGTAGAAACCAAAGGATGCATCCATTAGTAATGGTAAACATACTGTAACCATCATTTACTGCCTGCAAGATTTAGCTATAAAAGCATGCCTTTGCTGAAGACTTAAATTATAAACAGGTGCATAAAAGAACTTCTGACCTGAACTCAGAGATCTTCAAGTCTGTATTAGCTAAACCAACAGGAGGCATGAGTTATAGTCCAGCCTTCAGGTTAACATTCTTCTTAGAGTGGGGATATTACCTAGTTAATTTCTAATTTGAAATCTTTTGGGATTATCTTTATGTGATCATCTGTATATATTCCTTTTTAGTGCTCTGGATGCCATCAATTACCAAATGCACTATTTTAAGGAGAAGCTAAAGAGTTAGAAATCATTGGATTTCTGGTGTGTTCAGAGCACTAATGTGAATGCTGAAGTCACACAGATTGCAATGTGGCAAGTGCTAAAGATGATTTCAGCCTACTTAGGGTACAGCCCTTTGTGCCTAAAGGATTTTCCATTGCTCATTTCCAGTCAGGAGTCAGACTAAGATCTGAAACACAAGACTGACATTTCATCTTTTTTTTTTTTCTTTTTTTTTTTTTTTTTTTTTTTTTTTTTTTTTTTTTTTTTTTTTTTTTTTTTTTTTTTTTTTTTTTTTTTTTTTTTTTTTTTTTTTTAATCAATTACCTTGTCACTAAGAAGGTGTAAAATATTCAAGGTATTATGAGATACTCTTTTGGGATAAAAAGTTTCCTATATACCTTGGGATGACCCAAGAAGAAAATAAGCATGACAGTTAAAGTGTTCTATGAATCATAACACACAATGGCAAGTCAATGATCATACAAATGTTTTTAAAGTACTCTTGGAAAAGTGAAAAAAACTTCTGATCCACTCTTCTAATCCTGTTCAAGTTTGTCAGGAGAGAAGTCAAAAAAAAAAAAAAAAACAACAACAAAAAAAAAAAAGAATCCAATGTTCCTCTGGGAATTTTACTTCCCAAGAAGTAGATACGATTAAAAACACTACTTGCTTTTGGGTTTAAGTACCTATAGTGTTTTTAATCTGTTCAGGCAGATTGGCAACCTGTTATTCATGCCCATTTATACTGGCTAGAATTACAGTGCTACTTCAGATTTAGATTCTGCATTCAGGATTCTGTGAAGATCACACCTGCTAGCCTTCACCTTTTTAAAATTTTGTTTAGATAATTCATAACTTTCTGGACAAATATATCTCAAAAGAACCTATATTGTTACATGGATGTCTGATCAATTATATCTGCCTTCACTACAACAAGACATAAGAATGAAGGAAAAGAGTTTGCCATGAATTCTCTCTCTTTTTCCAAAAAAAGCATTTTTTTCATCTTCCACCTGTTATAAGACTCCCCATTTCATGATGTACCTTCAGATGTTCTCACTGCATCCAAATAGTGAGGGAGAAATAAAAAATTTCCAGTACTAGGAGTGTTTGATACCATGTATGAGATCTGTTGTATTTATTTATTGCTTAATTCCAATTGACAGTTGAGTTTGTTTTTTTGGGTTTTGTTGTTTTTTTTTTTTTTTTCCCTTCCTACAGCACTTTAATAAGACATTTAAATGTATAAGGAGAAAATTTGAATATATTTGTTAAGCAAAAAGAATTCTAGGAACAGAAATGAAATTTCTTCCCCCTATTTGTTAGAATATTTCCAGTTGAGATAAGATCATAGCTTTTATAAAGACAGATATTTTAAAAGGTCTAGATAGAACATTGTTAAGTTTCTGCTGAAAAAACTTTCAAGATTCTAATGTGATCACATTTGAACTGCAAAGTAGCACTGCTCTCTGCTGGTTGTTCTAAAATTAAATTGATGTTTGGAAGTTGCATAAAAGCTTCTTTATTTATTTTTTTGATTCATCTTTAAATTATGCTTTAATGTGAATTGGGAGAGATAAACAAATGCTTATTCAGTCATAGATCTAAAATGTATCTACCTACCTCTCTGATAAATAAGCATTTCTCAGATAAGGCAATCTCAGCAAAGCAACACATTTGCAGAATTTTACATGTGAAAATCCCTCAGCCTCTGACATAACCTGGATCTGTGTTCTCATCTCTAATAAGTTGTCTGATTCTTTCTCCATCTTGGCTTTCACATATTTTTTTAAATCTCTGCTCATACCAAGCTTCATTTAACAAGGGAAACAGAGATGGCATGAGTCCAGCTGAACATTCCATGGACACACAGTTCTTCCAGAAGAATCACAGAATCAGCAGCTTCTCCAAAGAAAGAAATTTCCTGAGACCTCTGTTAGTGAAGCTTAGGAAAGGAAAAGCAAGTCTTTATTCCCCTTCCTATGGGTAGTGTACACCAGGTTCCAGCTCTTCCAATTACATATCTTCCTGACAAATGGTGAGATTTCTTCTATGTTTGTGCAGTAATAGATGACGGTCCTTCTCAGTCATCTGCCTCCTCTTCCCTTGCCTCATCCAGAGGGCATTGAGAGGGCTCTGAGGTCAATAAGCAATTCATCAGTATCAGATGTGGGCATTAGAGCGTCATGATTTAGGCTCCTGAGACCTGTAATTTTAAGAAGGAATGGCTTTGAGAAGTGAACTTGTGTTTCAAACTTGATTTTAGGCTCTACAAACACTAAGACTAGAAATGTAATTGTACATTGGTTTGTGTCTCTGTTATTGACTTTTTCTTTCTGGAAATGTATCAGAACCTATTTTATTACAATATGAGCAATCCTATGAATCATCAGAGTTGGTCAAGCTTGGCACAATTTCCCAATCTAAGTTTAGAGGGTGTTGAAACTTGTCAAGGACTGTGCTATGTGAAAAGGGCAGGAAAACACTATGACAATGAGAGAAACATAAACCTCATTTGTTACTAGCTCTAAGTACAGTCTGTTAGTGGATTCTCCTTTCATTGTGAGGGGCACTGTTAACTTGCCAGGTCCAAATTTTGCAAAGAACACCTAGATTCCCTTTGTAGGGGAACTGCTGTTATACTAACGCAGCACTATTTGCAACAGAGCCAAAACAAAAATCTTTATTTATCCTATAAGAAAAATGAAAAATATTGTTTTAATCTCTGAAGAAAGAGAAAAAGATTCAGAAACAGCCCTTTCCTCCTAAGCAATTTTATGTCTAAAGCAAAAGACATAACAAAGTCTAAAGTCTAAACTAAACTGAGAAATATCAATTGGTATGCACTAAATTATGTAGAGAGGGTGAGATTTTTCAACGGCACAAAGGACAGTCAGATGCTTAATACCATTTGTGCTTTTATAAATAATTACAAGCAATAATGAAAGTAAATCTGTGATAAACGATGAGCATAATCCCAAGCCATTCTGTCCTTTTAAGCATGCAAAAAACATCACCTTCCATACAGGAGAAGAATTTCTGAGAACGTAAAGCAAACAAGTAAGCAAAGGACCCAACAATCCCTCTTCCCCAGGGTCCTTAGGAAAGACAAGAAGTGACTTTTTAAAAAACCCTTTGTCCAATCTTGTTTTTCACAAAACTGAAAACAATGCAACTGCCAATGGCTTGAAACAGGTATATTGTGACTCAGGTTACTCCTTGTACAAAACCTGGTAGTTCACTGACCTTGCCTGTTTATCACTCAAGAATTTTTGTTTGGCATTTTCTTCTGATACTCAGCTAAATTTTAATAGCAAGCTCTTTAGGATAGAAACCAATCTTAGTCTATGTGTATGCAATCTCTAGAATGGCTTATTCCATTCTTAGATTTAGGTTGCTATGTGGAGTTAAGACCGTTTAAACAATTTAAACTTTTAACTAGTCTCTAAAAACCCAGAAAATTCTTTGGATCTCTGTGCAATGGATTGTATCCAGTGTGGATTTCTTTCCTTTCTTTAACTTTTTAATTAATATGCAATCTTGAGCATAGCCCAATTAAATGAACATTTTCTTATATCAAAGAGAAAAAAAAAGCTTTGGCATGCCAAATTCTTATTCAATTTCTCAGGAGAATATCTTCTTTATTTCAATGAATTTGTAACAATGGAGGTCTGAATTCTTTATATGTTTTAAATAAAATGTAGGAAAGAGCTGGTAACATGAGCTGGAAGTAAGCAGGTCTAATTTTATTAAAGGTTCACACATTTTCTTCTTTTTCATTTTCTCACCCACCTGTTTTTCCTTTTTCTTTTCCCTCCAGATCAATTCAACTCTTAACATGCCTCAGAGGAAAAAGTCTTGCACAAAAATATGCTCCACCTTAGGAGATCAAAGCTGTTTTACAGCTCGTTTTTTTAAGTCCTTTTTAATCTTAGTGGCATCAAGCTCATTAGAAACAACCAAAAAAACAAGAAAAAAGAGAAATTTAAGCTAGGATCAGTAAATTAAAAAGGAGCTTTGATATCTAGTAGAAATAAGCAATGGAAAAAATATTGGTGCTCCAAAATGTGACCTGGAGAACTCATTATGTAAGAAGGATGGAAATCGAATTTTTAGTATCTCACTTCACCAGTACAAAATATTTACAGGGCAGATTCTATCTGTTAGAGGAGAAACAGTGGGGAAACCTGTAGTGTAAAAAACAAAGGAACTGGGCAGGGGTATAACCCTAGAAAAGGCCTTTTAATGAACTACTTATGGAAAAGGAAAAAACATTAAACATTTTTCCGATTGCTACAATTATTACAAAAAACCCAACATATTACAAATAGCATGCCAATAATTGTTGCAAAATGGCACATAAGAAACATCATGCAGGCCTCAAAATAATTTGTGAAGTGTATAAACGAATGCATAATCACCTTTCTTCCCTTTCCAGTAAAATTTGGTTAACTTAAAATTTTCAGCATTTAGAAGTTATTCCACTGATTCAATCTTCCCTTCATAGAAGAATGGGTTAATTTCTTTTTCCATTTCCATTAAACTGTTGTCATGAGAACAAATCTGTCCTGTATCATTTTCAGTTTCTCTCAGTCCCTCTCCAAAGATTAAGACTTTTGAATTTTAAAGCTCTGGAATATCTCTAATAGACCAGAGTTTCCCAGGCACTTCAGCCTTCTAAATAATCTCTATTTTTGCCACTTGTCCCTTCTGATCTTTGTCACCAGATGTGGGAGCTAGGCAACTGACAGTCAGCTCTACAGCTCTATTTCATTGGAAAGGCAGTGAGGGCTGTCAGCTCATTCCTGCCTGGTGAAGGCTGCAGATGGAATGGACATTGTTGCCTGGGACTCATCCCAGCCAGGCCCAGGCACTGTTACCATCCAGAAGAACAATGACAGTAGCTGCCTTGATGGATGGATAGATGCAGTACTTAGTACTCAGACTTCACATTTTTGCTCCTTTGTTTGCTATGATGAGGATTTCTTGTAAAATTGCTGAGTGAAATATTGTTTCTGAATCAATTCAAAACTTCCAGGGGCCGAGTTTTCACTCACAACACAAATTCTTGATTTATGATTCATCTCAATATCCTATGATAAGGTGCATTTCCGTTTAGTAAAGAAACAACAGTTGTTAGTTTTTCAGCTGCACACACTGCTATGTGAAGCATATTTTCATCCTTCCAACATGAATTTTTAATACCTGCTCCTGGAACCTGTAGACCTTTGCCATTTATTTCACAAGGCCTAAAAGATGGCTGTTCTTTTGCATAACAATGAGAATGTTTTACTCTACTGCCAACAGTTTCATTTCCAGTTCATTTCTGGGTGCCTTTAAAGATGTTGCTTTTAGCCTGCAATGTACTAAACATTTTAGCACTTCAGTACTGTTTCCCTTACATGCAACTTCCAGCAGCTAAAATTGTTTGAACCTGTTGATGCAAAGTGAGGACATTTCATTTCACACTCCTGCCCTCCTTGCTCAAATACACTATGTACACAAGACAGCTTGAAGAGGAGACAGCAGCCAGCTAAGTTTTCTCCATCAACAGGAATGCAGTCTATGCTCATTTTTTCTACTCTGAGCACAGACATGTTGAACATCAGTGCAAATTACAAAAATCAGGATTTTTCTGTGCTCAGATAAGGGTGACAAGGAAGAGTGGATGAGAAAGTGGAGTTAAACTGTTCCTACAGTATCATCACCAAAACCATCTTGTATTACAGAGGAAGAGAAGTTTATTACACATAAACATAATATGAGTACAAGTGCTGAAACCCTAAATACAGTTATTACAACTAACTGATATCATTCTCAGAAAGATCAAGTTTTGTTTGCATTTTGGAAGTGTACTATATAAATCTTTATAGAATTTGAAGATCAGATCTGACACTTCTGATTGTATAACATAACCTAATGCATGGTGTAAACCACAAAAGTTTGTTTATTTGGACTACATCCTTCATTTTCAATCATTTAGTATATAAATAAATGCTAATGCCTGAGCAGCCCTAGTCTGTGTTTTTCTGGGCTTAGAACTGCTGAATTTAGAATTGCTGAATGTGCATTTAATGTATTCTATGGTTATATACCCTGGAGCAATCACCAATGAAAAGCTGCTGCAAAACAGCAATTTTGATACCAAACCTCCAGTAGCAAAAAATTAACTGTGAATAAAAATACTTTAACAGCCATTTTGCTTGGATAATGACTGCCTAAAGTTAGAGTATAACTTAAAAAACAAAGGTTTTCACTGAATTTTTTGCTCCCCATAGAGGACTAATACTTACTAAGAAAACTTTTAAATTGCCGTTCACAGGGAATTTTCCACCAGCAAAAGAAAAAGAGAAGTTTCTGAAATCTTCTCTTTCTACATATTTATTTATCCTACATTTGGTTTGAAAACAGAAAATTCTTACTGAAAACAAACCCCAAAATGGCACCACTTTTTATTTAGATGGTTTTCGGGTGACATTATATGCAAAGATAGCAATTCGTCACTACAACTTTGATCTGATTCAGCCCAAGCTTTGAAAGTTTGCATCTTAGATATGCATTAGCCTTGAAATGAATGTGCAAGTTATTTTTGTATAGTAAATGTCCTTCTGTTGCCATGGAAACCAGATGTTTGATAATTAAACTTGTGCTGTAAACAGTTGTGTGCTGTCATGTGAAAGAGTTCTCTTCACAAGTCGCTGTACAGCCAAATAGTTGAGCTTCTTGTCTATTGAAAAATTGGAAGTAAATGGGGTGAAATAGCTGCCTCTGAAATTGACTTCAAAAAGCAACCACTTTGCTAGAGCATTTTAAATAACACTGGAAAATCTTTCCTGTATTTTGTGGCTATTCTGCAGGTCAGAAGCTATCATTGCATTCCTTTCTTCAATTCTATTTGCCTATTATCTTCTACTTACAGATAAATGAACATGAACAACAAAAAAGGAAATATAAACATTTTCTGTAGCTAAGACAGTCTTCCAGTTCAGCCAAAGCAATCAGACCTGCCCAATCAAGAGCTCAAAAAATACTCTAAACTTTTTATTATATTTAATAATACAGGTTATGTGAAGAAAAACTGTGTATTCAGCCTAGTGAATTTTCTTTACTGCATTCAATGAGTGATCTTTCATCTATTTGAGGGCATGTGATTTCAGAGGGCTCAGAAGTCAGTAGCTAAGTAGAGTAGAGGTAGCTGAGAAAGTAGCAAGAGAGTGAGCTTTGATATGAAATGTGGAAGACTGCAGAGAAATTCCATTGAGCAGAATGAGCAGAATTGGTCAGTCTCTGTGGAGGGAAGACAAGAAGTACTCTCCTCCTGGGTGTCATGTGAGATAAGGCCCAGACAGGAAGAAAAGCATGTTGAGTATATCTGACCATGCATTTTCATGTCTAAAAGAACCACAACTAATATAATGGTATAAGGACTTGAAATTTGTGCTCCTAGTATCAGCAAGAAAAAAAGTTGCACACAAGGACACCATCTGTAAGTAACAGGACTAATGTAAATCTACAGCTCAACACAGCATCACAGAATCATGGAATGGTTTGGGTTGAAAGGAACCTTAGACATCATCTAGTTGCAACACCTCATCATGGGTTGGGACACATTTCATTAGACCAGGTTGCTCAAAGTCCCATCCAACCTGGCCTTGAACACTTCCAGGGATGAGATTTTCACAACTTTTCTAGGCAACGTGGGTGCCTCACCACCCACTATAAATATGACTTGTAACTATGAATTACTCAATAGTAAGATGTTAAAATAACCTTTTATAACATTGCTTTTACATTGAAAACAAGCAAGAGTAAATGTGGTTTCAGCTTTTCACTGATCATTGAAATTTTAATCATTTTTTTTCTCTGACACTGTTCACCAAAATATTGTTTTCCTGGAGTAATAGCATTGCCTAATCCATACAGCCACAAATTTAATGATCACTCAAAGTATTTACCAACCTCCTTATAATAAAAATTATTTTTATTTTGAGTTTTAGGCTTTAAATCACTTTTGAAGGTACACAGCAGAGTAACATCATTGTGCAATAAAGGTAGGCTATTTCAGATTTTGTTGCTATTTTAATTTGGTGTGCCTGAGAGCAATTCTGCTGTCCCACACATGCAGTGAAACTTGTACAGCACTTGCTTACTTGCTGAAATGCCCAATGTCAAGTAATCTGTAAATATGAAAATAGATTTACTCTTCACAGTCAATTATTTTTCCTCCAAACAGAAGAAGGAGCATTGTTTGAAGGAAAAAATCTTCAAGACTATAAACACATCTTATGCTTTATATCTCTAACTTGATCTAGTCTTCCTCGTGTATCATACTTACTGCACTGCTTTTTTCTCATTCTTCCATTAGAAGCTTTTATTTGGTTTGAATTTTTAAGCATTTTAAAGGTATATGATAAAAATTATGTAAAAACATAGGAGAACTAAAGAATGTAAAACATAAAATGTGAACTTTCAGAAAATACAGTATGGTCACTATCACTAATCAACATATGCCTTGCCTCCACTCCAAAAAATCCCTTTTTGAGACAATTCAATTATCTTTTACAGCAGGCAATTTCAGATTGTTCTTTGTAGCAGAAGTTGACAGAAGGCATGGAGCATAATTCTGACTCTTTAGTTTCATCATGAATTTCTCAAGTATTCCTCCTTGAGGTATTATTTACTTGAAAAGCACTAGAATGGCATAGAGAATGATGCCTTTTAGTTCATGTGTGTTCCGTATTAGGCACCATGCACATCCTCAGAAAATATGAACCAGAGTGCGTGCACTCAAACTGGAAGGAGTGTTTGAATTTCTCTGTGGGAATCCTCCATATATTTCCCAAACCTCTAAAGCCTACAATTTCTTGTTTTATAGCCAGAGGTTTATTAATAGCAGTCTAGTTTTGAGGCATTTTCCACATGAGGTAATTTTTTCCATGGCTGAAATATATCTTTTCTAACCCCAAATTTGTTCTCTCCAGCCTTGTCTCTAGGTTCAGCAAATAGCTTTGTTTCATTTAGAATATCCCTCTTTTCAAAATGACTTACCTTTTTTTTTTTTTTTGGACAATAATAGTTTGTTTTGTTTAGGCACTGGACTGCCACAGTGTACAAAGGTGGTCCATGTATCAGGTGATTTTTACCTGTAAACCCTTGAAAGCTTTCCCTATCACCAGACATGTTTGAAATAAAAACTAAAGCTATCCTAAAGCATTTCCTAAAGCTATCCTCCAAACAGAGTAAAACCTGACAGTAAATAAAACTGAGAAATGAGCTTTTCCAGAGAATACAGTAGCAAATGGAACCTGAATAGTGACCTCACTAAACTTTAAAATTCATGAAAAAGTAATCTCTGAACATAAAGTAGAATTGAATTCTTCAACAAAGAAAGCAAATAGGGGAGAGAAAGCAGATCAATGAATCTCATCTACTCAATAAAGTATAAAGAAAGGAAAGCACTGGCTGGTATATCATGCTACAGCCATTAAATAACAGCAATTATAGAGGCCTGCTTCCCCCCACCATCACACAAATATTACCACAGGAAAGATATTTATTCCCCTCCCTACCACTTTTCCTTCCATGTGGAAAAAAATTAGGCTTCTCCTTTTCAACTGAAATGGTATAACAAACACATTAAAAAAAAAGTTTACAGGTGCTTGTAGAATAAAAATAGATCAATAACTTTGTGATGTTGTTTTCCACATAAAGTATTTGTGTTTTATGCAAGGGCTGTCCACATCAAGCACATGTTTATGATGTTGGTTGCAGCTTATGCAAGTCTAGCTGTGTATGAGAGGTGCCTAGGTGGAAAACCATGTGGAAAGCCTACAGGTCTCTCACAGAATGCAGCATCGTCGTATGCTGGACAATTTCTGAGGAATGCCCTAGTTCTGCCTTTGCCAAATTTGGCAAATTTGGCTTCCTAGATGGCCCTGGTCTCAACACTTGGCTGGCACTGACAGAGAAGGAGTCAAAAGATTTTAGGTGCCTTTTCCACCTCCATGAATTCTTTGTCCTAATACTTCTCTAATTCTCACCCTCTCTGCTTGCAGACTCAGTCATGTTATCCCACAGGGTCAGGTGTCAATGCCCGACTTGCCTATGTCTGAAAGATGAGTGACCCCAATGAGTGATTAGGTCTTGAGGGGCATTCAGAAAGTCATGTATTTCTACATGAAGCTGCATCCCTAATGCTCATAACCTGTGTGCGGGACCAATGAAAGCAATTGTTTATCAAATTCAGCATGGAACTGTTTCTGTGTTAATGTCTTCCAAGCATAGACATAGACCATCTTCAAAGATAGCTCAACAGTGGGATGACATACAAAAGTGCAGAATTTCAAAATAGGAACTGCTTCTGGTAAGAGAGAGAAAGGTTCTCCAAGATTTTTGCAGTGTGCTGCAAGCCACAGAACATTTCACAGGATCAATGGGAAAGTCATTTAGCCATGTCCCAAAGAAACCCAATGGGAAGCTTCCAGCAAAATGTAAAGAAGAGAAATCCTGTCTTTTTAGTGACAAAATAACTGCTTCCATTTAACACAACTCAATGATAATAAAATATATATTGAAACAGTCTGAAGGCTCCAACAAGTAGAAGGTTGAACATTGTAAGGAAGGCTTAGGTGACAGATTTCTATCAAATTTACCACCCACAACTTCTGACTGCAACTTTAGGGTGTCAGGACCATGGTTTTTTTTGAAGCAAGAAAAGCAAAACTGTATTTTTTTTTCCAGTGACACTTGATGACATATATGTCTCTGCATTAAGAAGAAGTGCTAAGGCCAAGTTCTACCTTCCCCCCAACTTAAAAGATCTCAATAATAAGAGCTCTAGAGATCAGACACTCTCACAGGCCTGCAGCTTTCTGTCCCTCTTGTTGCAAATCATACCTAGTCCCTAGTAATGGTTCAAACCTTTAATGGTTCAAACCTTTCAATGGTTCAGCCTGCATGGTTCAAACAACAGAGAGGAGGAACTTACATGGGATAAAATCTGCCTGAGGGTTCTGGTGATTATGCTCTTCTGGGGCAGCCAGGAGACTGGAAGGAGGCATCTGTGTATCAGTCAGAATTCTGCCACTCTAAAATTTGTGTTTAGACAATAAACCTTTCAAAGAAGGTATTATCTCTTTATTATTGATCTCCATTTATGGCATTGGGGTTTACTGCCACCTATATAAAATAACAGCTTATTTGTTACACTAAGTAGCAGTGAATTATTAGGCTTTTAATTCCAGAATTCTCATGTTATTATATGAACTGTGAGCTAATAAATTAAAGCAGGATATGAGTAGTTGACAATGCTACACTTTTTATTCATCTTTTACCTATACAAGGCTAAAATGTTTAAAGCCTGGCGTTTATCACAGTAGAGTCAGAGTGTTTCATGATATGAATGGATTTTTCTGAATATGCAGAGGAAAAAATCTGAACAATGAATACAGGAAAAAATATGAAAGAGAAATCTGCAGCAAATTTCTTTTCAAGTCCACTTTAACCAAATCAATCTGTTTCACTCAGTTCCATTGCCAAAAATCAGTCAACAACCCTAAAAAATCAGTCGGAACTCAAATTTCAGTATTACTACTACTGGGTGAAAAATATGCACTATCATAACAGCAGTTCACTATAACACCAAGTTTTGTGAGTTTTCAAGTGTATTCTGGAGTGAGCTGAATGTTGTCATAAACTCCCAACAAACTGTAAAGCAATATTGCAAAACACTAATAAGGAGCCTTCTGTTTAGCCAGTGTATTTGCTTATAAAATAAGCTGGTTAACTGGAGTACTATGTCTTAGAAAACACTGAATTCAGAAAACACACACTTTCAAATAATCTGAGATAAAGCATGACCTAGATTACTTTTTAGTTCAGTTGTAACAGTTTGAAAAAGAGGGCAATATTACTTTAAACATGAAGATAGTAGGAGATACTAACAGTATTGTTCAATGCATGTCTCTGTCAACCTCATTGTTCAGGATAGCAAGCAGCTGGATACAGCAGTGACACCAGGTAGTTTGCTTGAATCTTTCCACATAAAAGTGCTCATTTAATGATGAAAAATGTGTTCAGGCATTCATACAAACAGCATCTGTATATACAGTTCTTGATGGCTAGATATGTTCCCTCAGATTACTTAGCTTTAATAGTTTACTGCTCCTTATGGTTATGTTTTTCTTTCCATCTTAAACATGAAAATCACTGTAAAATACAACCTAATTGACTGTCATCTGAAAATATTTTTAACAACCTGTTATTTATACTAGCTTTTAAAAATTATTTTATAAACAGATGTAGTATTTAATGAAAGATTCAGAGAGACTTTTTTACAGCCAACAAAATGAAAATTAATTCACCATGTTTAGTGCACTCCTAGTTTTATAACATCATCCATTATTTTGTTATTGTTGTGTTAGGTAGTGACTTTTTATGATTATGCCACTTAGAAAAAAAAACTTATTTATAATTGCAGAAGAGCATCAGAACAGCATGGTTTAGAATTGCAATTATTTTTGACCTTTTGGAAGGTGAACTGAATTCTTTTATTTTCAACAACAAGAGTGATAATATAAGACAAAATAAACATATTTTTGAAAGTTTTTATTCTTTTTATCTATAGAGAACTAAATTGAGGCTTGGATTTCATAAGCAAGTCAAGCTCATGTGGCTAGCCTAAAACATTTTGACAAAGCAGCATATGCTTCATGTTCTGACGAGGCCATTCATGTTGTGGAAAAGAATAACAGACTCAGAGGAAACATATTCTTATCAGTATGATGATATTTTCCAAAGTGAACACTTTTCCAGTCATAAAATAACCTCTACTTGTTTCTTCTGTTTGTTTGTTTGTTTTCACTTCTTTGGAAGTAATCCTTAAATTATGACTGCTTTTGTGAGTTTGTAAACACTTGTACAATAATGATCTTTTTCAAGTGAATATTCATATAGAACAATAAAAATACCAAAACAACATGCAAATGTTTCTTTACTAGAAGGTACTTAATCTCACAAAAATATAAGAATATTTGTATGTAAGTCAGGAGATATTAGCTGTCAAACAAAAGAAGAAAAGAAGAATCAGAACAGAGGCATAACTGTCCCAGTGTTGTAACTGCGGCACTGGTCAAGGATGGATACATAGGGACAAGAACATACACAAGAACAGCTTGTTCAATTCACAACTCAGAGAATTCTTTGACACTAATATTGACACTTTTTGATCTCCCATTTCTGGAGTTAAAGTAAATTTCTCTCTTTCATGAGAGAGAAAAAAATAAATGACATATAGGAGTAATTTGTGCCAACATCTATAGCTCAGTGACCTGATTGGAATTATCTGATAACTAGTCAGTTAGTGAAATCTCAGAATGAATACCATGATTGTGTGGGCACAATCATATTGATTTTATACAAGAGCATTTTCTGTGCAAATCAGACCTAATTAGTTAATTATATATTAAGAGACTATATTAAGAGATTTTTCAATCACCCCTTCTTCCAAACTATACTTAATTAAAACTTTGTATAAGAGACTTGTTGACTACATTAATGAATTTATTGTTGAAAATTTTAAGCATTGTTTCATTCTTTTCTTCCTTTTTTTCAAACAACCTTTTCTTAATTCTTTCATTATGTGATTGTCATTTATTTACAGGAAAACCCACAGATCATTAAAGCTGGGCTGTATTTTCCTAGATACTTGCAAAACTAATTTTTTCTACAATATAGCTTAGAAGATTCAGTAAGATTTAAAAATGGCCTGTCATGGTATTAACTGTCAGAAAAAAAATATAATACACTACAGAGAACATTGTATGACAAACAGTCATATATTTTAAATATTTCTGTAAATGAGACAACATATAATGACAGAAGGAACTGATTTTTTCCAAGGAGATCTCTCATAGTTCATATTCACCTTGTTTCTAAACCAAAAGGTACAAATCCAAAGCAAATGTAATCATTAGAGGTCTATCTGTTTGGAAAGAAGATTATTTAAGTTAAGAATGTTTGCATTTACTCCACAATAAGGGTATTGTGGAGTATTATTTTCTATATTTCATAGATATTAGTTTTCTGTTCAGAAGAAAGCACCTAACTAAAGAACAAGCCTGGTTTTATCAAAAGGAGCCATGTTAAAAAAGCAATGCTTCGGTAGATTTCTGTTGAGTTTTACTCTTTTTAGATTTCCCAGTCCAATTCTTATTCAAACAAACTGAAAACACAAGTTATATTCAAGTCATGTTGCCTATTTTTATAATTTCTGCTAGTGTACAAAGATTTGTATCGCATCAGTATTCTTTTGATTTGTCACAGACTGGAGGCATAATGCCTTCCTTTAGTTTATCTCTGCAGTCTTACCCAAGCAGACCTGCACACATTTTGCATGTGTTCCTAGTTAACCAGAAGCTACATCATTTGTAGAATTTTAAGCTCAATCTAAAACACCCTTTTTCTTTGCAATGTTTACTAATATGATTCATAATCACAGTTTTCTTCAACTTATTGCAAGTGATTACATATATATATATATATGGAAATGTATACATCTATGTTAAGAGAATTAACTTTTAAACACTGTGATAGCAGTGTTTAAAAGACTGAAAATTTTGGCCTGTTTCAAACTTAGAAAAAATACTAAATTAACAGTCGTTAGCAATACACATTGCTAACATTTAGTTCTAGCCCATTATTATTTTTCTATAAATATCTATACATTCAAATAAATAGTTTTAAACAACCTTATCCTAAATAAGCTGTGAGTAAACAATATGATGGAGCCAATAGCCCTGATGGCTATGGTTCCTTGATGGCTTCAGTGTCCAAGTTCAAGGCAGCTGGTGTTTAGAGGTCTGTGAAGAGATGATAGAACTGGGACAAGGGACTTCTTTTTTCTCTTCTCTTTGCTCGTGGTTGCCATTTTATGTTCTGTGTAAAACAGAAAAAGGAAAATTCATATACCCGTTATATAGCTAAACCTACAGTCACACCTCCAAAACAATTAAATTATATGTTCACAATTCATACTAGTGCCTGCCTATGTGATATAAGAATTTTTGCATTGCCTATTTTGTCTCCCTGAAAAGGGCTAGGACTGAAAGACTGTTGAAGGGAATTTAACAATAGCCATCCATATGTTATCTTATTTCGTGGTTGGATTAATCCTCTGGAAAGAGTGCTCAAAGAAAAAAAAAAAGATTTTTGAGGGGTTGGTAAAAACTGACATGAACAATTTGTTGCATACAAGCTAAAAAAACACACTGGGAAGTTTAAGTTATTTATAAAGCAAACAAACAAACAAAAACCCAACTACCCAAAAAAAAAAAACAAG